>CAUYON010080022.1:0-27759 GCA_963573935.1 Arctocebus calabarensis
AGGAGGACTTGGGAGAGAGGCTAGAGGGTGGAATCACACTTGAGGTGCATCTTTGAAGGGTCAGGAGAAACCTTCTAAATGCAGAACACAAATGTTTTCACACAGTAAACGAGAAAATCTCATGAACGTTATGTTGAACAGACAGATGAAAATATTTCAGATTGTATATGAAGCCCTCACACTGTACCCCATGTTTGAACTAATGTACACAGCCATGATTCAATAAAAAAAAAAAAGATAAACATAAAAATTTGGTAATTTCCTTCTTAAAAAAATAAATAAAAAATAATACACCTATAATATTTTAGCTGTGATACTATAAAGATCTTAGCATATTTCCTGACATATAGTGACTGATAATTCCTCCCATCATTTAGATGTGTTGGTTACCAGCAGTACCTGGAGCATATAAAAATATCAGGATACACACTAATGGCATCTTGATGGAAACATATATCAATATGCCTCAAAAAGTGATGGTTTACACTAAAGATCTACTTCTACCATAATACATGAATAAAGTTATTTATTACAGTATTATTGTAACAGCAAAATATTGGAAATAAGGAAATAACCTATAAGCCCATAACTAGATTTTGGTTGAACAACTCATGTTGCATCTACATAATGGCACACTGCACAACCATCCAAAAGGATGAGGTGATCTCTATAAACTGATATAAATCTGTTATTAAGGAAAAAAGCAAAGCACAGGAGAATGAATTATGTTCCTTTCTCTGCAAGAATAAAGAGGCACTTTATCTATATCAATCACCTATCTATATCTTTCTATTCTCATTTTTGCAAAAAGAAGCATAAGGAGATACATCATAAACTGTTAAAATGATACTTATGGGGATATGTAGAAATAAAATGAACGCTCAGGAATAGGAAGGAGAGCTCTCTGAGCACTCTTACACAGGTCTGATTTTTGTGGACATTCTAGAAGAAAAGTAGCCTTGACTCTTCATTAACATCAAGAGAAATAAGAAAGGCTGAGGAATTTTTCCTAGACTAAAGGAAACTAAAGAGATATGGCAACTAAATGCAATGTAAAGGATCTTTGATAGGACCCCGTATCATTTATATTTCTCTCTATCTGTATAGTTCCTATTTATGTATCTACATAGATTATATTTATGTATCTAGATTTACCTACCTATCAAGCATACAGACCACAATGTTAATAATAAATAAACTTAACAGCTGGAACATTTGTGAAACTACTAACTCAATTTTCTTTTTATTAGCAAGATTGTACGTGTCAAAAATCATTGTAATTCCTTTTCTGTAAACTGTTTTTAATTATTGCCCATTTCTATTTGGGGTTATTGGCCTTTGTCTTA
This sequence comes from Arctocebus calabarensis, assembly GCA_963573935.1. Taxonomy (NCBI): domain Eukaryota; kingdom Metazoa; phylum Chordata; class Mammalia; order Primates; family Lorisidae; genus Arctocebus; species Arctocebus calabarensis. The sequence goes on from CAUYON010080022.1 coordinate 1,347, forward strand.
CTGATTCATGGAATATCTTTGTATAACAAGAAAATAAGCTTTGAATGATGTGAATTGCAGATATTCTCCCCAATTTTTCTCTTATTCTTTTTTATGGTGTTTCGTTTCCCAGATGATTTTTTTTTTTAATTCACTGTAGTCAATAGTTATCAAACTTTTGATTTTGATATGGGTGTAGGTCATGCTTACAAAGGCCATCCTCACTTCAAGTATATTTATGGTTTTATTTATTTATATCTGTGTGTAAAAATATATATATAATGTCTATACATAAGAAAATAAATAGTTAAACTGTCTGCTATTTATATAGGATTAAGTAAGGTGGGATTGAAATTGAATTGAATTTTTACCAGATGGCTATTATATTATTATTTCAACACCATGTATTAAATAATTAATTTTTCCCCATTGTTAAATTCCTGTATGTATTTAGGTCAATTTCCTACATTTTATCTGCTTTAACCCCTAAAGCAATCTTGTACTATAGGCATTTTTACAGATGAAGCTACTTAGGGAGGGAAAAGCTTATCTGTCAGAGACAGAAAAACATGACAGTGAGAGAATAGGAATATGAAGACTTGAAGAAAATTTAGGACCATGGAAATGCATTTGTATTAGATAAAAGCTTCATAAATTAATTAATTTAACTGTATTTATTATAGCTCTAGCCAAAGGAAATAAATGCAGTAAATGCCTTGTTAAAAAAAAAATACCATGCTATTGGCTAAATTATTAGTGAGCAGTGACCCTAATTAACAAGGTAATAACTTGCCTAGTTGCTGATGGGGCAGTTTTTCAAAACTCATCAGTGCCAGGTAAGTCTTCCAATAGGATAAGAAAAATGTAACAGGACTCTGACAATTGATGAGGACCCAGAAAAGTATGTGTCCTATTCCCTAAGCCTCCCCTGAGCCCTGCTACTTTCATCCCCCACCCCACCCCCAGGACACCTCATCAGGGAGAAGGACAAATTTTACATCTCTTAGGGAGCTTCAGTCCCTGCTAATGGAATCCTGCTTTTCATCCTAGTAGATTTGGCTCCAAGGAGATGAACATTCAAATTTCTTTGCTCCCTAAGAAATGAGCATTTATGACAATGTGGCCCAAAGTGTGTTGGAGTGTAATTTCCTCAAGCAGCAAGAAAGCAGGATGGTTTAACTTTGCTGATTACTGAAAGCTGAAGAGGCTGCTCACCATTCTCACTTTCACTGTCTAAGGTTTATGTTAGGGAAAAGAGGTCAAAAAAGGTCAATTCCACTCACACTACTGATCCTACACTGTACATTCATCTGAACAGGCAAGGCCAAAAGACCTCGCCCTGATATAAACACCAATAAAAAGGCAAGTGACATGGTCTTTGGGGTTAGTAATAAAAAGCAAATGCACTGGGTCAGATTTACTTATGTTTCTAATACAGCAGTGGAAAGGGGGAGGTGACATATGAATTCACACCTGCATCTAAAAAAATTTAAAAGCCAGGCTTCCAAGAGTCTTCTTTATTGACAATCAATTATTAATATTACTTCAAAAAGAATCTCTTCTATTCACCTAAAAGTTTAATTAAGAAGTATGTTCTAACAAGTCTGTTATCAACTCAAATTCAAATCAGTCCATCAATCCATGAATCAATACTTATCAGAGACTCCAGCAAAATAAAATACTAACTTAGATGAGGTTCCCTTCAGAGAATAATTTGATGTCCTTATCTTCTTCTGATGCAATAATTCAGGAAAATGTGAGATGTGACTATAAAGTAATGATACTGATTCCACTTGTCACACATGAAAATCAACTGTGTCATTTATATAATTCTAGTTGCTTATATAGTCTGGGGTCTTGTTACTTATATCAGCTGGAACACTTTAGAGGGGAAAGTAAGTTTTTGTTATGGGTTAGCTCTTAGGGTAAATTGACATTGAGGCTAATTGCATTCACTGTTCCTGTAAATTAATAGACTGGGTTTGATTTTGGTTTTAGAGCTTTATGGATTTAAGTCCCTGATATCAAGGATCACTCACAGACAAGGCTTTGTAGTGTGTTTTGTGTGTGTGTGTTGGTTGGGTGGAGGAAGGTGGGACTGTAAGATTATCATAAAAGGAGAGAAAATATCTTTAAGCATTTGAAATCGAATTGAACCGGCAATAATTCGCAGCCTCACCACTCACAGCCATGTGACCTTGACAAATTACTCAATTTCTCTCTGCCTGTTTGTTTCCTCATCTATAAAATGGAGAGAGTGCGCCTAATAGCAACTACTTCCTATGTTTAGTGTGAGTATTAAATGAACTCATGGATAAAGTGCTAAGCTTAATGATAATAATGATTGGTAATACTGCAGAGGGATATTGTTGCTTTTTCCCCCACCAACAAGCTCTCAATGTGTAATTTTGGAAAGAGGGGAAACCTTAACTTTTGAAGTACCTTGGTGCAAAAATGGTAATATGACTCGGCCAAAGTTAGTGATGGATGAACACCTTTAAAGAACCTGGCTCTTAACTCTTTGCCTTGTTTGTTTAATTATGGGGAAGAAGGAGATATTTTCTGCATTACAGTGGGTTGCTCAAAACTCAGTGAATGGATACAATCAAAGTAGTTTGAGGCACGCAAAGGGTAGGCATTAAGTAAAGTCAGTCACCAGTCAACAGTGTTTATTGATTTATTTCTGTGCGAAGAGCATTGTATTCAGTGCTGAATGGGAATGCTGTTTTCTTATTCTTCAAGGCATAGAAGTGACCTGGTATAGGTTGACCTGAATTTTTCTGTAAAAGCTTTCTCGAGATGGCTGCTTAAGCAGCTGTTAATCGAAAGAAAAAATGCCATTCCCGGCATCTTTCCTCAGCTTCACTAGTGCCCAGGGTGCCTTGGGATGCTAAGAAACTCTGCTCTACTGTCTCCTTAAAACCCCATTGAAAGAAAGCTATCAGATATTCTTAGAGGATATATTTTCAAATTTATTAACTTTAAAACCTGAATATTTAATTGCATCCAGAGGTCTTAGGTTGTACTCTTATTTCTCCCTAAAAATTATACAAAATGATTTTTTGTGTTATCAGCAAAACAGAGAGAGAATGGCTTGGGCATTCTAGCTGGTTTGATCGGTCTTCACTCTCTTTCCCCAACTCATCCCTACTTAACGTTCACTTTTACTGCAAATCACACACTTTACAATGAATCAGGAGTTCTTTCCGATTTCTTTTGGAAATTAAGGAGAGAAATCAGAACAGTCATTTCTAGCAGATAGATTCTTTACGTCTTGATTTTTTACTTACTCCATAAATGTGTTTTGGATAAAGGTGTTTTAGAGGCATTTTTGTTCTGTCTGCATATATGTTTCCTGTGTGCCTGTGTGGCGTGTTGAGAGTGGGTCACTACAGGAAGTACAAGGTATCTCTAGCTGTAAAAGAGGTAAAAATTAAGAGAGAATTTCAAGGTGGGTGAGAATTTCTATCAACTGTGAATGACCAGGAAAGCCAAAACATAGAGACAAGCAAACAACCTTCTCTCAGTTTTACATTTTTCAGACTTAGCTGTCTACAAAAACTTAGTAGAACGTGAACGTTCAATTGAACCCAGAATTCTTAGATTTTTGTTTAGGACTGGATGTTTTTGATTATAAGGCCCTAGGTTTTTACTTATAAGATGACTGGCAAGGAAGAGGCCTTAGTGGCAGGCTTCTGAGCAAGACTGCCAGCAGCACATGTAAATGGAGCTAGAAACTAGATAGATAGATAGATAGATAGATAGATAGATAGATAGATAGATAGATAGATAGATAGATACATACATACATACATACATACATACATACATACAGAGACAGACAAATAAAACAGAAAAGAATGAAATCAAGTGGATTACTAGAAAGGAGAAAATACACTTCCACTTTTAAAGAAGAGTGCAAAATAAAATTCTCTTTATTACCAGGTTCATTTATCTAACAACATGTTGTGTAGTTTTGTTGTTACAGTTCCCCTTCCACCGAAAGAAATACTATTCAAGGGTCATTAAGCAGAGGCACTGAACAGAAAACTCCTGAAAGAAGCAGCCTTTGAATATATACAAGAAGTTTTGTATAATTTCCCTTTGAATTTTTATATTGCTTGTTACTCATTATTCAATTTTTCTATTAGATTAACCCCTGTCACCTGATAGCAATGAGTTTTTAGGGCTGAAAATGAGGAAATTCCTCTCTTAATTCCATTGGATCTAAGAAGTTTTTCTGGGGGAGGAGGGCTTTCTCACTATGGAAGTAATAATGAGAGAGCTCAAAGAGAGCTCCAGAGAAGGAAAGAAAAGGGCTTTATTTAAACTAATCTGGATTCTTCACTCAGTTCTTTAAAAATCTAGTCATCAGGTATCTTTTTGCCACCCCATAAAAAGAATGACACTTGTCCTACGACACAGTTGCTATTGATGCGATTATCTAAGTCAACAATAATAAAATAGACATGAATTAATATTGGTCACTGGACTCAAACTTTGGGCCTGAAATCAAGCAAGTGACTTCACATTCTGCATTTTATTGATGTTATAAGTTCACTTAAGCAACCCGCCGCAGTGCATATTAATAAAACAGGGCAAACCTTGGGCTCTCCAACTCTCTTTGATTCATGTAATCATCTGTAACACATCTTAAAAATCTGAAGATGGCGAGAAATATCTTACATATCTCATTTTTAGCATTTGTAAAGCTTCACACGTATGTTCTCTCCCTCCACCACTGCCTCCTGTGCCTCAGTCACTTCATATTGTAATACTTTGTTGATTATTGATTTTTGGTTAAGGTTGGAGCCCAATACAACTGTGTGAGCATTCGCTGCCTTCAATTTGATGGTACGCTGCAGCCTGCCCACTCCATATTGACAGGCATCCTCTTACTTTCAGATTGTTGTTGGTGGGCTGATGAACACGCAGGAGGGGGATCATGACCTTTTCTCTTATCTGGACAGCTCTTAGCTTCACAAACATTTTCTTGCTGCAGGGTGTTATTAACAACAGGGTGATAGAACAAAGAAATGAAGAGATGGGAAGCACATCAGTATATGAAATTTTCTTTATGAGGACACCCACCCTCCAGGCCCAAGTGGAGGGGGAGGGTCTAATTATAAAGGTGTTGATTATAGAGATTTCTCCTCTTTAGAAGAGCAAATTCTGCACACACACACACATAGGCACAGGCTCTAATGAGGTCATGATTTGAAAATTAAGGGTTAGTTATTCCCCTCATTCATGGGAGTTTGCAACTCTGCTTTCACTGGAAACTAGTTTATATAAATAGAAAAGAAAACCAAAGTAATTGAATTTATTATATAACATTCATGAGTTAAGACACATTATAAATAGTGTTGACAATTCAAATTTAATAAGTTCATTTCTCCTATATATGAAGGATGTATAAGTTCAGCTCAGTGGGATTACTTAGGGCAAAGGTGTTAGAAACACAGGCAAATTATTCCTAGTCTAGGTTGGCAAACCCTCCTTGCCTCACAAGCTTTGTATTGGAATTTAAGGGTCCTCATGGGAAGGACAATCCAGACATTTCTAAAAGGCCTACTAAATATTTTCTGTGCAATTCTGAAGAAAAAATTTAAATTTAAATGTGTGAGAACATTCTGTGTTCCTTTGGAGTGGATTAATTTCAAACTAAAATTTCCCACATCACTAGATTTATGCTGGAGGCCTTTTAAATTAGGCCAGTATTCTCAATAATAAGACGTTAAAATGAAGATGAAATAGCCATAAGGAAAGAGGCTATTTTTCCTCTTTGAGGAAAGGACAGAGCCCACATTCCTAAATGATCCTAATACTAGAGTCAACATTGACATATTTGAAACATACCATTTCTGTGACATTAATGATTCCAAATTGGTCATCTCTATTGACATTGTTTCCCCCTCTGCATAACTAATCCCTTCCTTGCTTCTAGGTCCCAAATCCCACTACAAGTGTGTGATAATGAGAAAATCAACAAAATCCTATTTTTCAAAAAAAATCTTATTTTAAGCTATGGAGAAATACAAAACACTATCAGAAAACACCAATTTCTTATATTTTGTTTTTCCTTAAATAAAAGATGTGCAATTGGATTATTTTTCCTCTCCATATTTTGTTTAAAATAAAATCCCCCCAGGTTAAAAACATACACTGTATGTCAAAAGTACTTGAAAATAGAGATTTTTAAATGGAAACAAAGTACAATGTTCACTTTAATGGTCCCAGCAGGACTTAACCAATAGATATAAAGTAGTTTAAAAAGCAAGGGGAAGGGGAAGATGATTTGAAATTCCAATGAGTATTATTCTGCATTTTTGTGTTGCATTTCATTCAAGCATCCCAAACACTGCATAGGTAATAAAGCACTACATCTTATATCTCTGTAGAGGTGACAATGTCTTTTCCTCTGGAATGAGAATATCATCTTTGGAGATCACACACAGAAAAAGGAAAAAAATCTCATAGCAATGTTGGCCCTGAAGTTGTGCCACTGTGCAAATCCTCTCCTGGTCTCTGATGCGGTATCCTCAGAAATAGAGACATATAAAGCCTAATTAGCAACCCAATTTACTATTTGTCAGCTTTTAAGTAAAGGGAAAAATAGCTATTGTCTTTCAATCTGGCATTCAGCTAACAGGAATTTTCTATTAGCCATCATCCACATATTTCTACGCCTTTATGACTGTTGCTCAAAACGGTGTCCTAAAGCATAAGCCTGACATGCTTCTGAAACACTAAAACAGGAATATATGACAGCCATCAACAGCTCCATTCTTTATGAATTTTACAGTACTGTAAATGCTTCCTAAATTGGCCACAAATGTAGGTACATGAAAATTGTTCATTAATAAGAGACTGATTAGCCAAAACCTTCCATTTCTCTGATAATGCCAAATAAAGACATGGAACCTTGTACTAAAAACAGGAAGAAGATTCAATCATAATCTGGGTGAAAAAGAACCATCAATCTCCCCATGAGTAACCCACTTTTCTAGGGCCCCAAAGATAAAAATTTGAAAACTAGACCTCATCAATAAATATACACCTTGGAAAGTTTTCATAGCTACTCCCAATAAAACCTACATTGTCCATGATCCATCTAGTTAGAATCTTTCATCACCCAGATATGTTTAGGATTTTATTTTTATAACAACAGTATGACCTCCATAGTGACCAGCTCCCTACATTGACCACCTCCTTAAGTTGAACTAATTTTCATAGATGGGACAGGTACCACACTTACAGATCAGTATAGGAGACCTAGTACTTTATGTTGACCACCTCTGCAGGCTGCCATTTTGTTACTGTCCCTTGGGTGGTCAACATACAGAGGTTCTACTATAGATTCTTATTTTATTTTTATTACTATGAAATGGGTGGAATCGATTTTTTTTTTATGTTTAAAACATTGATTTTAATCAGAAGTTTTGATTTTTTTTTCTTGTTTGGGATTCATTAAGGGTACAAAGAATTAGGTACACTGGTTGCAGTTTGGGTTGAATACTAATTCTACCAAATCCCTTTCTTCTGGGATCTCAGAATATGACTGTATTTGGAAATAGGGTCTTTCATGATGCAATTAAGTTGAGATTATACTGGATTAAGGTAGGCTCTAAATCCAATGGCTAGTGATCTTGTAGTAAAAAGAGAATAGGAACAGAGAGTCACATGAAGACAGAGGCAGAGATCTACAAGCCAAGGAATGCCAGCAAGTACCAAAAGCTGAGAGACAAAACTAGTGATAGTCTACCTAAGGCTGGAATGGTCTCTTGCTCAGAGCCTCCAAAAGGAACCACTTTACTGGCACTTTGATTTCAGATTTCTAGCCTTCTGAACTGGGAAATAAATTTCTATCATATTAAGCCACATGGTCTGTGGTAATTAGTTACAGCAGCTATTGGAAACTAATACAAACTATATCCTCATTATCACCATTATTATCATAACAAACATTTATCAGGCCCTTTGTGCCAGACTGTGCTATATGCTTTTTGTATGGTGTCCTATCTAACCCATATAATGATTTATGGTGGAAAATGTAGCTATTGTTATTCCCATTTCTACACAAAGAGACCAATTTTAAGGGATGGTCAAGCCCACATAGAAAAGGAAGATAGGAGATTCAAACCCAGTTCCTTCTAATATCAAGTATTCTTCTAGTAAATTACACTCACACAAAGTAAGATGAAATCAGAGATTTTCATTATTTTAAAATCTGAAAATATTTACCCTGGGCTGAATATAAATGCAATCTAATCTCCTAAACTTTTATACCTGTGCCCAGGACATAGCCTAGTCATAAACAAAGTTAAAAATGATGAGCCACACAAAAATAGGGGCATATATCTATGGAACAGAATAGAAAATCTAGAGATGAAACCAGCCTCATGTTGCCATCTGATCATTGACAAAGCAGGCAAAAGCTTACATTGGGGAAAAGAATCTCTATTCAACAAATCATGCAGGGAGAATTGAATAAACACATGTAAAAGACTAAAACTGGACCTGCATTTCTCACCACTCCCCTGGGGAAAGATTTTATGAAGAAAACTCCATTGGCAATTTCAACAACAAAAATAAACAAATGGGACTTAATTAAACTGAAAAGCTTCTGTACCAGCTAAGGACACAACAATTGAAATAAACAGACAACCTTCAGAATATGAAAAGATGTTTGCATGTTATGAATCTGACAAAGTTTTGATAACCAGAATCTACAGAGAACTCAAATTAATCAACAGAGAAAGAGCAAACAATCCCATCTATCTTATAGAGATATGAACAGAACCTTCTATGAAGAAGACAGACAAATGGGCAAAGAACAAGTGGGGAAAAGTGCTTATTATCCCTAATCATCAGAGAAATGCACATTAAAACCACCTTGAGCTATCACTTAACCCTAGTGAAACTAGCCCACATCACAAAGTCTCAAAACTGCAGATGCTGGCAAGAGTGTAAAGAAAGGGAACACTTTTATACTGTTGGTAAGATTGCAAACTAATACAGCCTCTTCAGAAAGAAGTATGGAGAATCTTCAAAAACTCAAAATAGACCTTACATTTGATTCTGTAATCTCATTACGAGGTGCCTACCTAGAAGAAAAAAGTCATTTTACTATAAGGACATTTGCACTAGAATGTTTATTGCAGCCCAATTCCAAAGCACTAGGATGTGGAATCAACCCAAGTGCCCATCAACCCATAAACGGATTAATGAACTGTGATGTATATATCCATGGAATACTATTCAGTCATAAAAAGATGGAGACTTTACACCTTTTATATTTACCTGGATGGATTTGGAGAACATTCTCCTTAATAAAATATCCTAAGAGTAGAAAAGCAAATATCCAATTTACTCAATACTAATACAGAACCAGTAGATGAATTAATACACATCCACCCAAGAGAAAAACACAATTAAACTCAAGTGGGAGGAAGGGGAAAGAGGAAGGAGGGGGAGAGGAAAAGAAGGAGAGAGATTGGTGTGCTCTCACCTAACAGGCACAATGTAAGGGTAAATGGCACACCTCCTGGGGGAGGGACATAACTACAACTTGGACTTTACCTAACAAATGCAAACAATGTAACATAATCATCTGTACCCTCATATCGATCTGAAATTTTAAAAAGTAAAAAATAAATAAATAAAATGGTGAGCCAAATGCATTCCATGAACCACAGAAGTGGACATTTTGGCAAACTTTCTAGCAGAAAATGAAATAAAAAAGTATTTCTTGCTTACCTGTTTACCAGAAGACCATGTCTTTATGCTTAGTTAATTAAAATTTTATTGCATTTATGGACTTCATTCTTTCCTCCTGAGGAGATGGGCAAGCCATTTGACATACTGAAGCAGAACGGTCCCCTCATTTCCTTTATCAGGCACCATGACACAACACTCCACTATTCTTTTTAGACATAGGACGGGAAGCATAGCCCAAAGGGGCATGTGCTGTCATTTCCAAGATATTCATTTATCTAATGAATGACCTACTATGTTTTTTTCTGGCCTCACTTCAACTAAAAGCATTTAGAGAAATAGAAGATAGAAATGTGTCTTCAACATTCAACAAATGCTTATTGAGCACCTATTGCACAGAAACCTGACTATAGTTTATTATTATTGGCATATATATAAGAAACTGTATGATATATGTAGAAATAAAAGCCATGCAAAGAAAAGTGTGACAGGTAATCAGAGGAAGGTATCTCTTTCATGCAAGAAGACCAGTAAAGCACTTGGTCCTGGAGGCTGTCTATGACCCAGCCATGTGAGAGGGTAGGGAGATGAGAGTGAGAAAAGAAAGGCCTGAGAATTTATAAAGAGGTTTCTTGATACAGTTCCTCCCTACGATGAAAGGAACAGTTAGTCCTATAGCACTGGACAATGAGCTTCTTGAGTGCAGGGATTTAGCTTTGGTAAACTTCGTGTCATCAGAGCCCAGTACAAAGTAATATGCGAAAAGTATACATACAGGAGAACTTCTTTAAGTTGACCATCCAAGGGACTGTAACAAATTGATCAACATGCAGAGGTGATCAACATAAGGAACTAGGCCTACTGTACTGGTACATGTGGTGGGTGTCCAATCTATGAAAATTAGGTCAATTTAAGGAGCCAGTCGATGTAGGGAGGTGGTCAATTATGGAGGGTCAACATACAGAATAATGAGTACATAAATGAATATTATGTTGCAAAGAGAAAAGTAAATGAAGGCTCCCTTTTCTCTCTGTTGAAAGCCAAAGGAGAAAGCAATAGCTTTTGGAACTAAGGGGAAAGCAGCCCAGCATTTTAAAGATTCCTAGAAAGGCTAATGGAGAGCTCCAGGCCCTCTTCCTCGCCAGTCGATCCTCAGCGACTTGCTGTCCAAATGACAGCTTCCTCCCCCAAACAATCTGGAGGCCAGAGACCAGAGAAGAATAGAGGAAGGAAGGGGTCACCTAGATAGCAAGGCCATAAAAACACTGGGGGAGGAGGAGGGTAGTAAAATCACCTGCCTGCGGAAATCTTGCCTGTGCAAAAAGGAAGCCCAACAGAAATTTAAAGTCAGTTTCCAAAAATAAGTCTATTTTTAGATGATCCTTTCTTTTAGCAACAGACCTCTAAGTACAGGGAAGTACTTAGAATTCATCACAACAAACTAACTTTGGAGTTCTAAGGCTTATGTTGTTTTCTCTTTTAAAGATGGAACTCTCAATATGGGAAGAAAAAGCAGGACTCCAGTGTGCAATGTATTAGTGGGAAGTGAAGGAAAAAAATAGTGAGAATGAATAAGAGCCGTATTTACTGGGGGAAAGACCAATGACTTATTCTGTGAGTAAAGGTGTCAGAGTAATCCAGCTCGTTCATTCACTTGGGTCAGCCTCTAGTTCATATCAGATTATATGATTGCCAAGATCATAGCACTCAGATTAAAGGTATTTCCAGAAAGTTTGGAGGCTGTCAGCTCCTGAACCACCTGTCAATCAGGTAAAAAAATCTCATGCATGGCCCACGTCACAAGATCTCAAAACTGCAGATGCTGGCATGGATGTGGAGAGAAGGGAACACTTTTACACTGCTGGTGGGACTGCAAAATAATACAATCTTTTTGAAAGCAAGTATGGAGAACCCTCAAAGAACTCAGGCTAGACCTCCCATTTGATCCTGCAATCCCATTACTGGGCATCTACCCAGAAGGAAAAAAATCCTTTTATCATAAGGACACTTGCACTAGACTGTTATTGAAGCTCAATTTACAATCGCCAAAATGTGGAAACAGCCTAAATGCCCATCAAACCAGGAATGGATTAACAAGCTGTGGTATATATACACTATGGAATACTATTCAGCCATTAAAAAAATGGAGACTTTACAGCCTTTGTGTTAACCTGGATGAAAGTGGAACACATTATTCTTAGTAAAGCATCACAAGAATGGAGAAGCATGAATCCTATGTACTCAATTTTGATATGAGGACAATTAATGACATGGTGGGGGTGGGGGAAGGGGGGAGCAGAGAAAAAAGGAGGGAGGGGTGGCCAAAGGAAGATCAGAGAGAGGGAAGGAGCGAGGGGGTAGGGTCTTGGAGTATGGCACACCTTTTGGGGGCAAGACACAATTGTAAAAAGGTCTTTGCCTAACAAATGCAATCAGTGTAACCTGGTTTCTTGCACCCTCAATGAATCCCCAACAATAAATCAAAAAAAAAAAAAATCTCATGCATGTCTGCTATTATTTCGAACTAAGGAAAATGATGACTATTGGATCATGTCACAATAAAGACAGCAGCACTAAAGCCAGGACCAGGGGCCTTGCGTTCTACAGGCAGGTTGGGTCAGTGTAAGTAATGGGTTTCAGGAGGGTTTGAGCCCCTCAGACCACCAGGAGGGACTTCTCTCTGAATGATCTACTGTTCAAAAAAGTGGTCTTCCAACCCCAAGTCAAGACTTTAGGAAAGACAGCTGGGTTTGGGGAAGTGGAGAGCGTGAACCAGAACCCAGTGGACTCAAGGACCAATTCTGGCTCCACCATCTCTCAGTAGAACGATGACATGAGAGATCAGCATCTGCTACATGCCAGCCAGGCCAGCAGTCCCCAACCTTTGTGGCACCAGGGACTAGTTTCATGGAAGGCAATTTTTCCATAAGCCAGGAAGCGGGTGGGGAGATAGTTTCAGGATTATCCAACAGTATTACATTTATTGTGTACTTTATTTCTATTATTATTATTATTACATTGTAATATATAATAAAACTCAGCATAATGCAGGAGAAGTGGGAGTCCTGAGCTTGTTTTCCTGCACACAGACGGTCCCAGGACTAGCATCAACATCTCCGCTTCACCTCAGACCATCAGTATCAAATTCTCCTAAAGAGCTCGCAACCTAGATCCCTCCCACAGACAATTCACAGTGGCGTCCACTCTCCTCTGTGAGATCTAATTGGCTACCGCCAATCTGACAGGAGGCGGAGCTCAGGCGGGGATGTGAGGGATGGGGAGTGGCTGCAAATACCGAGAAGCTTTGGTCACTTGTGGCTCACAGCTGTGCAGCCCAGTTCCTAAAAGGCTGCAGACCAGTACCAATGGACAACCTGGAGGTTGGGGATCACAGTGCCAGGCAACTTGCTGCGGGTCTCCCAAGTTTCGTGTTCCCTAAGCTCCAGTTTCCCCATGCATACAAAACATGGAGATCTGCTTATCTCTCAGAGAACTTTGCGAATTCCCAAAGAGAACTGGAAATCTGAAGATAGCATATGTATGGTCTTTAGGGAACATCTTTGTATACCTGGCCTGATTCAAGTGGCAATAAAGGCAGATGTAGCCTCCTGGCAAATTCTCACTCATACTTAAGTCAAGTGTAACCACGCAATCATTTCCACCATTATCTTCCCTAATGGGGATCATAAAGGCTTAAAGCACCAGCTGGTGTGAAGTCAGATACAATACTTTGCTGAGCCTGAGCCTGGGAAGGTTGTTCAATGTCTTGTATGGACCTTATTTGGCTGTAATTTGTCAGTTTCTTTTTGCCTACCCAACGTGGTCACTAGCTTCCATGTAAGCTGCCATATTAGCTATCCATTACTGCAACTGTGTATCAGAGGAAGAATAAAGAGGCTGAACTTGTCCCCAGCCTTTCTATTTCTATTAGCAGTGTCATGATCCAAAACTAATTAATCCAGTGGAGTCTGAGTTCTCATGTCTGAGAAATGAGTATAACGTTGGTTACCATGATTGAGAAGATTCTTAATAATGTCAAAGGGCCTCTTCAATAAGGTATTATTATTACTTGAAGTAAACTTTGTGGTTGTCCCAAATTTATCACTTCAATTTCCATTTAGTCTCAATTCCAAAACCCTTCGAAGAACATGATCTCAGAGCCATACATACTTCTCCAAATGATTGTATCTATCCTCATGTTTTGAGTCAATGAGCCAAACAAGAACCACAAGTAACCAAAAAGGTCATCTCCTTGATGGACACAAGGTTCTGAAAAGAATTATTTTGCTTCTATAACATACTAAGCTTAAATCTTTTTTTTCTAGACACACGACTCTCTATAACTGACCAAGAAATCATTAGTTTTAATCAAATTTTATTATCAAATACTAGTTTTTGGATCTGATATTCATGTGGCATCTGTAATAACTGATATTACTTATTAAGAGATTTATAATAATTGTATCAAGATTTAGGAAAAAATAAAAATACACAACTACATGACAAGTTTACAAGTATGGACACCATGTTTCTAACATTTATCCCTAAAAAAATTGGTTAACCAAGAATCTTGCCTTTAAGGCTACAGTTCACATCTATAAGCCATGATGGCTATAAGGGAGCTATAGATTTTAAGCCTAAATAAGTATATTTCTTGAAATAATACATGTGTTACTGGTATGAATTTGCCACAATGATAAAAGAGACGCCATATTTCTTTATTTTTATAAATCAAATCTTAAATTTGGCTCTAAGCTCTTACTCTCTATAGTAAAGGAAAGAAATTCAACCTCTATTACTATTACTGTCCTTTCCTCAACCTCTCAAGGATTTAGAAAAGAACATGAGGTACTTGTGGCATCAGAGAATAGGGGAAGAGCTTCTTCCCCTGCCTCATGATCATCATGGAGATGTCTTGCCCAAGACACTTAAAGGCAGTAGGCTTCCTTCTTCTGTGTTAAGGGGGGCACCCAGCTTGCACGCCAGAACATAGTGCTTAGTATTCAATCATCACCTCCAGTCCCCCACTTCCCAGCATCAGGGTAGTGTTTGCCAGAAAGCCTCCCTTACTTGGATGTTGAGGGGAGTAGGGCATGACCCCTCGCTATTCACCCCCATTACACACACACACACACACACACACGTCTTTCCCTGGCCTCAACTATTTACTATTTCTTTGCCTTATCCCTTGGAGTTCATCTTCTTCTAGGGCAATCCAACTTCACTGTCAAGGAAAGCCTTGACTTCTGAAACATATGACTTACTTGTAAGACAGGAAATGATATCCTTCCTGAGTCTTCTCCAACAATAACAATGAAATAGAAAATTATATGACTATCGACTTCCCCTTATGTATGCAAATCACGTAGCCTAGAGTTTGGTACATAAAAGGATACTCAAAAAATTCACTCCACCCACCACACTAGTACCAGGGAGTGTATGTTTTTGATGATGGGAATAATACTCACAGTCTGATAATGGAAACGAGCAAGAGAATAATTCGATATAATTAAAAGTGATGTTCAACATAATTAAAAACCTGTAAGATTCAGGCACCAACCAATCAACAAAGGCTAGCTGTGATTTTAGGTCCCAGAGTTCCCCTCCCTGGACCAGCAAGTCTTAGATACCAAGTTCCTGAAATTTGGAAAGTGAAGGGCAGGGTTGGGGTAGAGCATTGGGAGGCATCCCAGGGACTTGGCTGCAGCCGTTTACTTCGCAAAACATAAACATTTTAATGTGTTAACAACTAGCAGCCTCACCAGTGCATACCAGCTAACTATCAGGGCTGATCACTTAACAAAAATATTGCAACACCAGAGGATGCTCAGAGTGCTCAGCATGCCTACTTGGCAGGGCAGTTTTTGAGCTGAGACTTTACCAGTTCAAAGAGGGTTTCCAGGAAAAGGAAATGACTTGGGAAAACACATAGAAGCTAAAGAGAGCAGGGGAAAGTTTTAACTGAGAAAAAGAGTGTGATTAGTAGGACTATAATTATTATTGATTCTGAGACGAACAAACCACCACTCTTGAAGAGATAAGCAGCTATGTGGCTTTTCAAAAAATCCAAACTGGTGATATTGTCGAGGCACTGGGCTCTCTTCTTGCCTTGGCACTTGAACCCCACCCGTATGGCCTGCATTCTCAGCCCCCATCACAAGCCTGACCCTGGGTAAGCTCCCTGTCATTCCCACTCAGGGAGGGACAGGGGTCCTCATTTTTCAACATGATGGCAGTTTTCACACACCAAAACAAGTCCAACCTTTCTTAGGTAGCTTTACAAAAGAGCAACTGCAGACGAGCTGGTCTCAAGGAAAAAGGCCAGCCCAACACAGAGAAGCTGCCCACAAGTGACCCTGTGAATGAAGGAACACTTAGCCCTCAGTGACCTGTCAGTGGGAGTGAACAGGGGGCTGGGAGCATCACCACTGGGGTCACAGCGAGCAGCAGGCAACCGACAGGATGAGGGAAACTGTTCAGTTTGGGCAACTGGCTCACCTCTGAAGAGTTACGAACACCAGTGAGAATTCAGGTTGGTCATGAAGATGCCGCAGAGTCATCTGAATTGACATTTTGCCGGCTACAGCCAACAGACATGGCCCCCAGAACAAAGTGGCCTCCGCACTCTGTTCTTTTTAACCAATTTGAACTTCTCAAGAATTCTACAAAATGTTAGGTTGACTTAGTTGGCAAACTTTAAAACAAAGATGTTCAATATTAAGGATAAAAAACATGGTATATAACTGGGCCTCACCACCGAGAATGTCTGATCAAATCCCCTCTATAGAGGAGCCAGGCTAAAGCTCAGGCCGGTGGAATGGTTTGCCCACAGCATTTAAGCAACAGTGCCAGGATAAAACGGTCCTAGACCAGAAGTCTAAAGAGCCATCCACCCTTTTGCAAAGCAGAGACAGACAACCTTGCCCCTAGCGAGATGACCAGAGTGGGACTCTCCCACCCAGATAAGGGCGGGGGCCAGTGAAACCCAAGGGCACCAGGATACGTGAAACACGTGCCCACAGCCTGAGGAAGGACACCGCTCTGGACCGCAGGGAGCCGCGGATTTAATTTTAATTTCAGCATCATTCTCCACAGCATTTTTGGTGCAAGTATAAAGACATCGGAGCTGCCTCCCTGTGAAATTTCTTAAATATTTGCGAGTCCATCCTCGCACAGAGGGTAGAGAGGGGCCACTTTGCTGGCTGCTGCCTGGACTTTGTGGGTTTGGACTGGGACAAACGCAGCGGGTTATCGAGCAAGCAGCCTGCGCTTCCTCCTGCAGTGCCACGTGCCGGCGCCTAGGGGGAGCCCTCGACGTGCTCGGCCGCCCGCAGCTCCGCCGCTCCCAGCCAGGAGCCCGAATGACAGCAGAGCGCTTTTATTTCAATGTGCTTCAGCATTTCAGGGGAAAGGAGAGACACACTTCCAAAGGGGGTTTATAAAACTCCTCCCGCTTACTGAGGCAGAGAAATATTATTAAAACGTATTATTGCGTTACTTCCTCCCTGCCTCCCTACCAATTCAAACATTAAAAAAAAAAAAAAAACTGCCCTAAAAGTCAAGAGTATGTTTCACCCCTTTCTACGGCATATGGCAAGCTTTAATGTTACCAGAGGAACGCTGCCTTCTGATTAAAACGGCTGGTTGAAACGGTCCGCTTTTATTCCTGCTACCACTTGCCCTGTAACGTAATGACCAGCTCTAAATCCATCAGATCGGAGCACAAAGTGCCATTGCAAAGGTTCAGACATGGAGATCCAGTAAATTTTCTCTGCTATTCAGCCAAGGGATGCTTGCAAGTAGAGCACAGCCCCGCCGAGCTTAGATAATCAATTCCTCAATTCCAATCGTTCATCCGGGGCAGGGACTGCATCCCCGTTCATCCGGGGCAGGGACTGCATCCCCCTCGTCTCTGCACGCCGCCTTCCTGAGGCTGAAGCAGAGCCTTCAGAACAGGAGAACTTAGACGCTGTTGTCTGTAGGGAGAAAAGAATCACGCTTTTACAGCAAGGCAATAAGTACCCCCAAATAATTAAAATGAACAGATATTATTGAGTGACCAGCAAATATCTAGGCTCCCAAACTATTAAAGGAATCCCGTAGGTATGAGGCAGGACTGATCAGTGTTTGTTATTGCTAATACTCAGATGTATTTGTGTGTGTGTGAGCCCATATACAGCCACACGTCCTCCCACATCCAGAGAAGTCATTTTTTTACATGTATATTTGCACACATGAGCAATTCTATGGAACATTATCTTGCACACAAAGCAAATGGCTCTGCCCCCATTGTGAAAGAAGCAGATCCCCTGAGATTAGGGAAAAGAAGGAATTGCTTATGGTCAGCAGAGGCCAGGAGAACAATGGAGACCCCAGCTAAAGGCACAGCAGCAGCCTGCTAGGATGGGTGGGGGACTGACCACATGGCCAGTGCAAACTAGACGGCATTGTCAGTTTCACCAGAAGTGACTAAAAAGGGCTCAAATTAGCAATTGTTATGATTTGCAGGTGGCTTAAGAGATATGAGGCCCAGGAAGTGAGGCAGGCTGTTGGGGACGGAGGGGTGGACCCTAGAGTGTATTCCAGGTTTTTCCTGTAGTGTAAAATAGACAAGCTGAGAAGTGTTTCCAACTTGAATATAAGAAGAATTGCAGATTCCTTGAGGAAAACTAATGGAGGTATTTAAGATGCAAAATAGCCTCTGAGAGGAGAAAGTGAAAATGTGCAAAATTGTCCAAAATTGTCCAAAGTGAAAATTTCCAAAATGTCCATAATTTAAAATAATTTTGAGTTATGATCTGAATCCTTGGAGATGAATTTTGATGAAAGCAGAAATTTAAATGCCATTAAATTACAGTAGGCAAAAAAAACGAACAGCTCTAGATTTTTTCAGAAAACCAGCTTTACTCAACATGTACCTACCGATGTAGTGCCCATCTAAAAGATGTTTGACAATTCAGCAAAATTAAACAAACTTCTTTTTTAACTCAATGTCTATTTACTTCCCAACTTCTCCGAGTTCCTCCCCAAACAGATTACTCCTTATATAGACACAAATCAGGTTTTTCATATCTTGCCTCTCTACTTCATGAATCTTAGACAAGAACACAAGCAAATACTTCACAGACTGCTTTTTTATTTTTTCTTCTTAAACATGTTTGATAGTAAATTTCTGTGGTGAGGAACATTTCTGTAAAGGCACCTGGAGGAGTCTGCAGAACAGAATTGTCTGGAGTGGATGATCAGGTGGCCTGCCCTCCTCTGACTGTCCTCAGAGGTAGTCCCCAACTGGATTCATGTTCAGGTGAAGTTTGGTCAGATGAAGGGGGTTTCTCTTTCGAAGTTACCAGTAGTCATAGGCACGTGTACTACAGACTGAGGTCAAGATCAGGAATATGAACTCTGGGCCGTCTTTCTGCAGGTCTACAGCTGAAAATGGCGCCTACTTAATAGAATTGGACAAAGATCCCCCTTAAATCAAAACTCATTATGAGGAGAGGAACTGGAGTGTGGATCTGTGCAAGGCTACTTAGTGTGCGAGTCCAAAAAACCTTCAGTGGGGGGAAATAACCCAACTATTCAAGCTAGGGGATGTAGGACTGAGAATCAACTCCAACTGAAGTCTGTCAAGTTAGGTAGATTTTATTGCACTAAAATGTAGTAAGTGGGATCCCAAGCCAGGTAAAGTGGTGAAGGAGGAAATTATCTGGCCAAATTGGGGTGCAAAAAAATCATTCCATTTAGAGGGTTAGGAAATTATATTTAACTATTTGAGAAACCTAAATATATAATAAAATCACCATGGCTCTCTCATACTATGTTCAAAGAAAACTTGGCCAAGGTTATCCTATCTTGGGACGCCAATGATTCAGACATATGCCTTACTACATGAAATGCCAGGACTATAATGTCTGTGATTTGGGACTCTTTCTTAAGTGTCTGAAGAAAGCTTTCATTTTTTACATAATTTTACATAAATTCCTATAAGACTGAAATTACTCATTAGACGTAAATTTACATACATGAACTGGAAGTTGTTTTCACAAACTGCAATGGTCAATCTGCCTCATTCATAGCTCTAACTCATCTACTACACAACCTAAGCATCCCTCACAATTATGGTTAATTTCAGCAATATTTATAGGCAATCTATGTCACTTTCATAAAACACAGATAGCAGTTTGCCTTTCCTGGAAGGCTATTCTGGTAGACTCAAATTCACCAAGGAATGACTTGGTTCCCTTTTGGCTGATTCACCTGAAGCCTGGCTTGAGAAAATTCAGGTAGCCAAAGCACCACCAGCTATGAGTCTCACCCTGAATCATCTTATCACTGATGAAGGAAGGCCTGCTGTAGTGAAATAAATAGACCAACTAACTTCTGATGCAGCCAAACCAAAAGGGGCTTTGTCTCCTGGACTACTTGAAGGAATTACGAGCACACGGACCTGGCCTCAGTGATGTGCTTGGTGTGACCTCTGATGTTTGTTCCCATCCTCTCTTGTATTGATTCCCATCCAAATGGTCAAACTTGAACAAGCCTTTCAAAACATGAAATAATAGGCTGCTTGCATCTAGACCACTTAGCCACAATTGGAACCATTTTCCAGCACAGTTGATGCGTTTGTACCTCACCTGACTGAACAGAAATTAACCCCCATTCACAGCACTGACCCCACACAACCCACTCACCCTGCTGCACTTGAACATACTTATTTTAATATGTTACTCAAATATCTTTGCTATGCATGATGTATTCAAGCCGTTGCATGCAGGCCACCGAGACAGACCCAGTTGTTTGTCTTTTTCATTAGTACTGTGTTTGTGAGATGAATGTAACACAGGTTTCAGATAACTGGAGTCTCTCTCATTACTGAAATAAATAGGAACATTGTCTTTGATCGGATTACCCAAGCTGTCAAGGTAAATCAGAAACATTATAGCAGGGAAAGCTCAAATGCTTGGTGATTTTGTTGTTGATTTTGTTGTTGGAAATAGGTGCAAGCTTGAGTGCTTCTTTCCCAAGGTGTACCTGCAAATGTTTGTATGATATAGTTACAGATTTGAAACAGCCTATGTCCAAGACTTCTCTCAGTCCATTTTGCATTTAACATCAAAAAGCCTTAAATAAAAGTATGCTTGCATAAAGGACAAACTTTCCAACATTTTATAACCATATATTGTTGTTATAATTATATATTTTTTTAAATTAATATGCAATTCCAAAATTACATAAATATATTGAAAATATTGATATTGCTGTTACACTGTCAGTCGCCTGAGCCCAACACACAGAGATGTAAGCATAATTATCCTGGCTTGACTTCATTGTAATATTCGATAATTGCCCCAGGTACCACTCAGTACCATGGACAGAGAAGGCAGAAAAATAAATATCTAAGGAATGAATATGGTACTTACTGCAGCTGGACCCATGAAGGGGAAAAGTGGGAGTTCATGGCTAAAACACTCCATGAAAAAATATCATGACTTCCCAGCGTTAATGAAGTATATAGTGCATTAAAACTCTAAGTCCGTGGAAGCTTTGTTACATTGTATTCTTCTATGCTTTGAACCTGTCCCCCAAAATTCATGTGTTGGAAAATTAATTGCCAGCGCAACAATGTTGAGAGGTGGGGCCTTTCAGAGGTGATTAGGTCATGAGGGTTCATGAGTGGATGGATCAATGTGGTGATTGCAGGAGTGGATTAGGTATAAAAGTGCTCTTTTTCTCAACAGCTCATTTCCACTTTCTACCCTTCAGCTTTCTGACTTTATGCTATGGAATGACCCTTGCCAGATGGGTGTGCCATGTTCTTGGACTTCCCAGCTCCCAAAACAGTAAGTTTAATAAACTGTTCATTTACACAGTCTCAATATTCTGTCATAGCAACAGAAAATGGACTAAGAAAGTGTTCTTATTGAAAATTTTAAAATACTATACCTCTTAAATATATGCTATTTTAATCATGAAAATAACTTTTGTTTTAAACTGTAACCTTGAGAATATCTGTAGGAACCATGAAACAAGTTGGGACTTGCCCAGAGTCTTTCATGCTATTAACTGTCATCAGTATTTGATCTTCATACATATATAATACACACATAATACAGCCATGTGTATGTGGTAACGATGTTCATAAGGATAAAGTTGTTTACTTAAGAAAAACTTAATGCTTGACTGCTGATACTTACCTATGAAAACATTGACCTTTCATTCCTTCTCTGAGAGAAATAGTAAAATAATTTTAAAAGACTTTTGGAAATTCAAAATTTTTTAAATTCATTCTAGATACAAAACAAAAAATAATGAATTCATACTTTACTTGAGTAAACGTTATTAAAATCTCGTGTATAAAGTAATTTCTCAAGCATGGTTTAAATATGAAGACTGCTTTCAAGGTACACAGAATTTTATGAAAAAACAGATTTGGGAAGAGAAAAGGAAAGAAGCAAGCATACATTGAGTGGACGATATTTGCCAAACGCAAAGCTATGAACTTCACATATATTATTTTCATAGATATTGTTATGGTCATTTTCAAATACAAGGAAAGTGAGGTTCAGTAACATTAAGGACTTTTTCCAGATCACTTAGCTAGTAAGATGTAGAAACAAAAGTCAGGCCCAGGTCTTTCTGATTCCAAAGTCCATGTTCTTGTTTCCTTCCTCTGGGAAAGACTTGAATAATTCTGAAAGGCAAAACACAGGACGACTTCACAAATGAAGCAGCATTTCAGTCCCCGATATTTTGCCAATCACTTACAGGTCTTGCCAAGAAGCGTTTCTTTCTGGGGATACTTTATATTTACAGGTTGATGAGCCAATGTTTGTAATTGCTGTCTTGATTTTTTTCTTGCTGAAGGAAAAAAAAATCTGGGACAAGGATAATCCAAAGCAAAACACCATCTTAAAGTCTTTTATGCTCATATTTTTGCCAATAACTCCAATAGGTTAGCCCTACTAATCATGTTAGAAAAGGCTATCACATTGAGTTTGCATTTGCAGCTGTACGGAAAACTAATGATAGAAATTGGCCTAGGGCTACTGAGTCAGCTAATGACAGCAGCTTTAATTTAAAATATGTTGTGGGTAATAGACCAAGTGGATAATCCACTTGTGGATAATTGAGAGTATATCACTACCCACATTTTAAGATCTAGGTATTTCATGGAGGTCCTATAACATAACATGTCATAAAATAACATGTTCCCAATGCACTAGTATCCATTAAAATCAATAGGGTTTTGCAAGCCATGCATATGATAGATAGCACGAAATGTAATTAGTATTGGAAAATTGCTGTAAAGTCTCAAGCTCTTTGTACTTAAATGACCAAGATGCTTTCCACTGGAGCTCCTTTTTTAGAGTAACCTGGTGAACAGAGTCTGAAGGATTGAATAACAAGTCAAATGCCGGTTTTTAAGCAAATGAAGCCTGTTGTTTCTGTGGGTGGGAAGACAAAAATTTATCAGTACACCAAAAGCTACTGTTGATGGCACTTTCTGAAATGAGGTGAAAAGCAGAATTTAACAGCCTTTCCGCTGAAATTTTTGTATCTTATCTCTGACCTGCTGGGAATAAATTATCTGAGGCTGACATCCCTTAGGCTAAGGGCTTGTAATGGAAAACACCCACCCCCCAAGCTTCAAATATGAAGTAATACCATGCACCTTCATGATTTAGGTTCACTGTTCTAAGTAGGGATATTTGCAATGGGACACACTAACACACATGCTGGCTCCAAAAGATGCTTGGGGTGGAGAAAAGAAAGAAAGAATAAATGCACTTTTTCTTTCTTTTTAACCTTCTATGTGCATTCCTGGGTCACACGAGCATTGTGCTGACTCTGGATGAAAACACCCCTTTGATGGAGGATACATGCTGAAAGGGAGAATTCTGAATTATGTTCTCTAAATTATCCAAGGCTTGGAGAGCAAGTATTGATTTTAAAAATGACTGAGCCAGACCTCGTAGTGCAGAGCCCCCTCCCTCTCTCCTTCCCTCCCTCCCTGCCTGCCCAAGCCCCAAAGCACAACAAGATCTCCGCTCTCTGTGCAGCCGCCACGAGGTCCTGGGCTGGCATTGTTTCAAAAAATCAGAAAGTCATCCATCAACCAAAGAGTCATTGGAATAAGTACATGGTAGCTAAAGACACATTTTACCTGCTCACGGGCTCAAATTCAATGAGCTGCGAGGAGAATTAGAATAATATTGGAGCGATTAACTAATGCACTCTGGGAACCATGAACTGTTAAGGTGTTTATTTTGCTGCCTCGTATAAAAGAATGAGAAGTTTATCTGCATAGTTAAGCGTTCTGTTCCCTCAAGCCATAAATAACGGAGGAGCGCCAGGGATCCAGACCTCTTTTGCAAAGGCAGATT
The DNA here is from genome assembly GCA_963573935.1 of Arctocebus calabarensis. Taxonomy (NCBI): domain Eukaryota; kingdom Metazoa; phylum Chordata; class Mammalia; order Primates; family Lorisidae; genus Arctocebus; species Arctocebus calabarensis. The sequence goes on from CAUYON010080022.1 coordinate 25,427, forward strand.
GAGAACCGAAATTTGTTCTGTAATTGCTTCCCATACTTTGCAGGCAATTTAGGAACAGCATGAGCTGCACTGTTGTTATAGGTGATTGTGTGTGTGTGTGTGTGTGTGTTGCACGTGCATTCGAGCACATGTTCACCTGCTTCTGTGTGGTTCCCTAGGAACTCTTACTACACCTTAATTTAATTGGGGAGGGGAAGACTAAAATTATTGGTGTCCATGCACTGAAAACATTACTTAGTTCCATTTAGTCAGTACTGGGAGTGACATAATGACCCCATCCCAATTTAAGTAAGATAGCACTCGGTTTTTACTTTACATCTTTCAGGGGGTGCATTTTAGCTGTCCAAAAAAACCATGAGATGCCACAAGGTAATTAATACTCATGCTTGTTTTCTCATGGTTACATTTCCAAAATAACAGGAAAGACAGAAAATTCCAAGTTCCTTCTCTTTATACATTTCAAACAAAATAAAATTGTTTAGTTAGCAAATAAGGCTTAGGCTTAGTAGTACATGTTTTAAGAGATGCCAATTTGGACAACATACCATTCAGAGGAGAGCGTCCCAAACCCAGTACTATTGGCATTCAGGGCCTGATAAGTCTTTGTGGTGGAGCTGTCCCGTGCAGGGGGATGGGTAGCAGCCTCAGATGCCAGTTATCTATTTTCACCAAGTTGTGACAACCAAAAATGTCTCCATGACCCAAATCGCTCTGGGTGTGATTTGGGTCATTTTGGTCATGCTTTGGAGAAGCACTAATCAAAAAACTCTTTTTTCTTTTCTTTATATGCTTTAGGAAAACTTTCAAATGTTTTTCTGAATGAAAGTTACTCAAGCACGAGACGTTCACTTTCCCCTGTGCTGGTGACAGCCATACCACATTATGCAGAACAAACGTGAGGATTCAGAGAAAGGCCCAGGAGTTGTAACCCTTTTTCTTACGTGCTCTAATTCCATGATAATCTTTTCTAAAAGATTCAGCATCTCAATTCATCTCAAAATGGAATTTTCTGAGTTATGTATAGTATAGGAATTAAAATTCAGAGTCAGAAAAGTTCCACATTCTTTTGAGTCTATCTTTTCTACAGTGATTTTTGGTTTTTTGGGGTTTTTTATTTTTATTAAATCATAATTGTGTACACAAGTGCAATCATGGGGCACAATGTGCTGTCTACAGCGATTTTTGTTTAAAAAACAAAAGTCCAATTTTTTGACTTGCTGTGGCTAAAAATATTACACTGAAATTTATCTCAAAGAAACTCTCCTATTTATTTTTTCCCTTGGCCTTTTGAAGGATATACAATTGAGTGATGGCACTGATTTCATTACCAATTCTTCCTGCAAAGGGCAATTTTACCAGGTCAAGGTTGAAACACCAAGTCATGGTATAAAAAGAAACCTAGTCTGCCTCTAAAAGACTCTTCAACTTAGGAGTTATTATGTCTACATAGAACCAAAGTCAAGTCAAGAGTTGGCCCTTATCCAATAAATTTGGGCAGTAGATTTAGCCAAATAGATAATTCATTACTCCCTGTCTTCTGTTGCCAAAGTAGCAGGGAATGGTTTGAAATATCTAGGCTACATAGTATTTTAGGATGTTGTAAATCCATGTGAATGAGAAGGAAAATACAAATATATCCAACATATTTTGTACACAATCCCTATTTATATTTAATACTCATATATCAGTACTTGCTAAGGTGTAGCCATAGCAAAAGGGTTCTATTGAAAAAAAGTTTGGGAAGAACTGGGTTAAACATAATAAAATAAGTCAAGTAGCCGCAGATTTTCTGAGCTTTTACTAGCCAGTGTTCACTGCGATCCTCAAGAAGTATTCGGAGGGTTCGGCACCTGTTGCTCAACAGCTAGGGCACCAGCCACATACCCCAGAGCTGGCGGGTTCAAATCCAGCCTGGGCCTGCCAAACAACATTGACAACTACAACCAAAAATAGCCAGACGTTGTGGTGGGTGCCTAGTCCCAGCTACTTAGGAGGCTGAGGCAAGAGAATCACTTAAGCCCAAGAGTTGGAGGTTGCTGTGAGCTGTGACACCATAGCACTCTACCAAGAGTGACATGGTGAGACTGTCTCAAAAAAAAAAAAAAGAAAAGAAAAGAAATATTTTGAGGAATTACATTTTCTTCATGGCACCTTTTGGGAAATAATAGTTTCTGGTAATAATAATGTCCAGTCAACTGCCGAGGAGACACCTGTGCCTTGGTGTCTCCTTCACTTTACACTTAGGACTAAATGTGGAACCCCCATTTCCTATGCCTAGGTCAATTTCTTGTGAATTTCCTAGGCCTCAATTCCATGAATGGACTGTATCCATT
>CAUYON010080023.1:0-14607 GCA_963573935.1 Arctocebus calabarensis
GCCATGAAGGCTATGTTTAACAGTTCAACCAAAATATTTCAGATTGTATATGAAGTCAGCACATTGTGCCCCATGATTGCACTAATGTACACAATTATGATTTAATAAAATTATAAAAAATAATTCCACATTTTTATATACTGCATTTTGCTGCATATAATGAGCTTCAGTGTCTAATGCACACTCATATTTTTGGCCCAAATTTTCATAAAAATGCCCCTTGAGAAAGTGGCCAGCTCTTGGCTCTAGGCCTACTGTGCTTATATATACATGTGGTGCATGCCTGGTCTATGAAAATTAGTTCAACTTAAGGCGGTGGTTAGCTATGGAGGTTCTACTGTAATTCAGTACTAATTTTTTGTGCCTGCTCCATGTGCCACCCACTGTTTTAGGCACTGAGTGTATGTGGTGACCAAAACAAATTCATTGTTCTTGTGGAGTTTATAGAGTGAGATGCTCTCTAACTATGTGCACAGAAAATATTTGTTAAACGAGTGAATTAAAAGATTACATCTCTATTTTCCCTCCCAGTTCACAGATGAGATGACTGAGTCTCAGAGAGGCAAGGCCCTCTTTCAAGGTGACACAGCTAATCCTCAGCAGAGTTTGTAATCTCTGATCCAAGCAAATCTGTCTATACCCACAGCAATCCATATTACTGGATGAGATCTATTTACAGGAGATTCTCAGAGACAGATTCCACAGCATCTGCCTTGCCCCTCTCCAAACTTTTGCTTATATTAAATCTGCATCCTGTTTGATACTCCATGGTCTGCAACTTCCTTACAGTAATTTTTAATATATGCACTAACTTGGTGCAAGCGCCAGGTGGATGAATGAAAGCTGTAGTGATCTGATGTTCATGTACTAGGAAACCTAACAGCCTGCCTCTCCCTGTCTCCTCTTATTGAGCGTCCCTACAAGTTCCACATCTTGAAGAACAGCAAAACAAGGCTACCCTGTTTGCTCAGCTTGTTTGAAGAAGACACTTTCAGATGTGTTCCGAAGTCTGGGGGCTTAGATCTGGATCAAACTCTGCCAGTTGATGGTTGAGGGTGAGCATGGAGATGTGTTTCCTCCACAAAGACAAAGCACGACCAAGCACACAGAAGCAGCTGGCTGAATGAACTCTTCTTAGTGTTAAATCTTCAAACCATTGGTCCCAAAGCTTGGCTTATTCCTGAAATTTTGCTATTTTGCTAAGTGCTAAGTACATTAAATGCCACAAGAAGGAGAGAGCAATTTCATTTAGCTGATAGATGCTAACAGTGGAAGCAAGTTAATACGAAGTTTAATTTCTAAACAACCTACAGTATGTATACATAATTTACTTGGCTATTACAGGGGGACAAAAACTAATCTCTAGGTCTTGTTAAAAGTATCTGTTCCTTCCTTCCACAGCCATCCTTTCTTCTCTCTCTTTCTTCTTTCCTTTTTAAATTCCCGTCTCCTTCCCTCCCTCCTTCTTTCTTTTCTTCTTTTCCTCTGCATTTTTAATTTACTCAAAAACATTTAGGGAGCACTTACCACAAGGCAGAACATAGGCCATATGCTCTGTCTGTCCCCAAATATGGCTGGGGGATAAAGGAGCAGTTTCTGCCATCTACAAACTCATCGTTTGATAGAATTGCAAAGTAACTCGAGAGTCAAGGCTTACAGTGCGCCTGCTCTGAATCCTGGTTGAAGGGTTCATCTCAGAGCCCTGCATGCACTCCACAAATTTCCTCTTTATATTTGTCACCTTTTTTCCACCGAGGATTCCTGTTAATATCACTAATGTTATTAGTCACAATGTTATACTACTCCTTCAAGTAGCTTCGTGTGTTTTCTATAGACCCACCAATTATTGCCATGCTCTAATGAAACCTTAAAGAACATATTTGATCCTTCAGGGCCCATTTCATTGTGTCAGGAGCATCACCCCACTCCCATACTTGTCTTCCATCCTGTGAAAAATTGCAGAGGGGGTGAAGAAGAAACTAAAAAGAGCTCCTAAGTGGCCCATTGCTGCGATCTCTTTGCCTGGTTTGGTGTGCTTTGATTTGAATAGATATGTTCACTGAGGAAATTATTTTGAGGAAAGTGATTGTAAATGAAGATGGAAATCCGTCTCTAAAGATGGCAACCATAAGGATTCATGTGAAGGCGTTTTTGACATTAGCATAGAACCTTGCTTCCAGAAGGTTTAAAGTTCTATATTTTAATAAATTCCATGGTCTGAACCAAAATTCTATACCTTTAGAGTGTCTCTTAAAGGGAAAAACATCTATAGCACAAAAATAATTTCCTCCAGTAACTTCGAGCCAGCTTGAAGGCTACCTGGTCTTGTGATTTTTATTACCTCAAGATAATAACAAACAAAGTATGATTCAGTGAGTATTTTCTTTGCCACATTTCAGAATTACTTTGCAATTGCTGAGTGCTGGTGGTATATCTATCCTCAAGTGGCATTTCTGCTTGAGAACTGCATTTTTCATTATTTAGAGTTTTCTATAATTCTTGCTGGTGATATTAATATTTAATATCATGTCCCCAGAAGGACCTTTGTGCAACTTTAAAATATATACACTTTCTTCTTTTATATAACTTTAACCTTTTATTCTTCAAGTACTCTGAATATAACGGACTCTATATGCTTTTTAGGGAAGGTTTTTTGATCCCTGCTTCCTAACTGGCATTCATTGCAGGCTTTCCTTTGACAGCATAAGTCCCTGCCTGCTTTACTTGGATACTAGTTATCTCTTTCTAGATCCTCCAGAAAGGTAAAACTGTACTAGGTCATCAGACAAGAAAAGGAATTAAATTACTTTAACTCTCTCTTAAGATCTTAACATACATGTTACATGTACTTGTAAGTTCTGATTTATTTATGGGCTTTTGTGTAAAAATAAACATTTTCTAGAAATTTATAGAAAAACATGGCCAATTTTATTAGCCATAATAGCAGATACCGTGAGTCTGGGGAGTAGAAGGGGGTGTGGTTTGCATGTGGTTATTTCTCAACAAAATGCAGTCTGAAATTTGATTCCTTATGTGGTAGTGTTGAGAGGTGGGGCATAGTGGAAGGGAGGTGGATCCCTTGTGAATAGTTAGTGTACATCTGCTGGGGTGAGTGAGTTCTAGCTCTCCTGGGGAGGGATTGGTTCCCTCTAGTTCCCTGTAGTTAAGAAGAGTCTGGCGTCCTTGGTTTATGTCTCCTGCTTCCTCTCTTGCTTTGTGATATCTCAACATATGTCTGCAATCCCCTTCCATTTCTACCATTAATGGAAACTGCATGGGCCCTCACCAGATGCAGCTGCTCAATCTTGGACTTTCCAGTCACCAGAATCATAAGTCAAATATACTTCTTTTCTCTTTAAATTACCCAGCCTCAGGTATTCTGTTATAGCAACACAAAACAAATTAAGATAGGGATCTTTAATACCAAAAGATAATCAACTTGATGTTCAAGAGAGGCTTTGGTTTGCCCACTATAAAAACAACTTTAGTTGATAAATGCAAGGTTTCCTAAAGGTTTCAGTTTCACTGACTTTTGCTCGGCAATTCACACATGAATGCAAAAAATGAATTATTACATGTGAATGGAGTAGGCCTGCTATAAATATAGAATAAATTTGCAGAAACCACTCTTTGGATAACTGATAAAACAGCTGATTGCTGAGCATTTCCTTGCTGCTCTCAGCCACCAATCAACGTTGAAAAAAATTCTCTATCTAAATTTGACAACTGGGGAAAAGTAGGACTCTGTATCAGGACTAAGAGGGAGTAGAGCTTGATAGAGTTATCATTTAGTCTCCCAACTATAGCTATTTCCCATTTATTTTCTTCTAATGCCTCCTTCCTCCTTGTCCGTTTTTGCTCTTAACATCTCTGGGGACACCAAGGAAGTAATTACTTTCTGTATTTATTAAAGATAGATTTTTGCTTTGCCTTCTTGTTCAATTCCCACTGGGGCTGTAAGCAACAACATTTAAGTGAATGGAGAGTCGGGCATGTGAGCCCCAGATCTAGATCCTCCATTTATGCTTAGACTCTTCCTATTTCTCCAATCTTTTCCTCAGGACAGCAGACAAAGGAGGTTGTAAGGGTCTAATTAAAGCAAGGATGGGCAACATAAGGCCACCACTGCAGTGCTGAGCTCATGTGCAGTCCCTAGCTTCACAGAAAGGCCTACAACATTACTGCAAGATTAAACATGCCACCATGCTCTCCAAGGTGCTACTTTTTACACATTACCAGGGAGTAACCTTCCAGTGAATATAATAAAATGCTGTTTTTATTTCATTGTCATTTATTTATCTGTTTGATAAGGTAGATAATAAAGGTTTTAAGAATATAATAATTATTTTTTTTTTTGCAGTTTTTGGCTGGGGCTGGGTTTGTACCAGCCCGGTATATGGAGATGGTACCCTACTCTTTTGAGCCACAGGCACGCCCTAAGAATATAATTTTTTTCCTCCTGATACTCTACTTCTCTTTTCCCCTCTCTAATCCCTTCTATACAAAAAGGCTGCATTTACTCTCAAAAATAATTACTAACTCCAAGTGTTATTTGTGTATTTGACTTTAGGAAACCTAAGTAGCTTCCCCCAAGCTCCCCTGTGTCTTGCCTTTCTGTTTTGATAACCAACTTTACCTTGCTTGTTTATAGGACCAACCCAAGTCCCAGTATATTAAAGACACAAACATTGACTTGCTTTGTTTTGAGACTATGCAATGCCTCTGATAATTCTTAGGTAGCCTTAAAGTATTAGGAGAAAATTTCCTTTCTATAAGAAGGACTTTTGGAAAGAAATTTAGAGTCAAGGCTGCTTCCTTTCTTTTTGTTAACCAATTCACTAACTAGTTTCCATTGCATAGGGAAATTATTGTCCCCCACCTCAAACTGAGACATTATTTTGAAATAGATTATCAAATAATAGGGCATACTCATTTCTATAGTTCAGTGAGTAGGAAGGCAAAGTTCATTATTTGCTAATGCAAATTTTTTGGAGCTGAGCCTGCTCCAAAAAATTTAATATTCAAAGTCCAGACGGGATGAGGAGACAAAAAAAAAAAATAATTGATTGCTTAACAATTTTCCAAACCAAAGTGACCTATAACACACAAAATATGGTTCTATATGTGCAACAGACACTTTCTTTGTCAAGAATAATGAACTACAGCAGAATGGCATAATGTAGAGCTCCACAGCTGATAATCTCTCTGCAGAAGAGCAGAAAGAGAACGTTTCTTAAACAGTTCTGTGTTCACTGCTTGTCTTGAGAGGGAGGCACTTAATGGCTATTTCTGTGAATAGTAAGAATATGAAGTTAATTGATTTATAATGAAGCAGCAGAAAATACTGATGGTAAGATTAGGACATATAAAAGGACAATTAAAAATATATATTCAGGCTACCCAAAAGTGATGCTTAAAAATGTAACTTAATCTTGACATTTTATTCATAAATGACAAATTTGCTCAATACCCCCGTTCTCTAGGTGACTCATTAAATTCCCTAAGTTCAAATTTTTATGGCCAGCTCTGATTCCTCTCTTAAGCACTAGATCGTAGTACCCATCTTCTCACTTGACATCTGCATTTGGTGCCCAGAACCAACCCTCAGATTTTCCTTCTGCTCCTCCAGTTCCTCTCGTCTGAGCTCCCTTTCCCATTATTAACACCACTGTTTCCTCACCACTTACTTAAGCTCATAACTTAGAAATCATTCTTGACTTTTTCTTTCTCCTAATAAATGCTCAGCAAGTTCTCTTGCTTTACCTTTAAAATGTATTGTAAATCCAAACACATATCACCAGACACGCTGACACCATAATCTATCCAGTAAACTAGTCCCCCTTTTCTACCCTTGCCCCTCTGCTGTCCATTTTTCATAATAGCACCCAGTGATTTTTTAAAAAATATAAATCAGATCATGCTACTTCCCACTTCAAATCCTACAGTGGTGGCTCTTGCTCTGACAGCAAACTAAAACTCTCTACCCTGTCCTACAAGGCTATGTTTTGACCTATGCTTCCTTGTTTCATTTCATCTCTTAACACTTCCTTGCTTCCTTCATTTCCCAAACCTCTTGTGATTCTTTGAAAAAACTCAATTCCATTATCATCTAGTGGTATCCAAACTTGCCATCACTCCTGCCTGGATTTGCAGAAGCTGACCTTGCCCTCTTCAGAGAGGGCTGCCTTACTTATACTATTCTTCTACAGCCTTCTGCTCACCTGACTCTGAAGCTCTCTCTAACCTTCTAATGCGTTAATTCATAGCACTCTTTCCAACCAAAATCTATATTATGTATCCAATATTTTTTCTCATTATGCTTCTTCTCCCTCTCCACCACTGCCAAAGAACATAAGCTCCGTGAGGTCAGGACCATTGTCTTATTCATTGGGCTGTCCCCAGTGCCAAGAATAGTGCCTAACACATAACAGACAGTACATATTTATTGAATAAGGTAATGAATGATTTCTCCATTAAAAATCTTTACCTAATAGTTAAATTTCATGGCCTTTTATGCCAAAGGTCCTAGAAGTTTTACTTCATGCCCCTTTTCTGGACATAGCTTCTTCCCAGGTATTTTATTTTTAGAGACAGGTTCTCACTCTGCTGCCCAGGCTAGAGTGCTGTGGTGTCATAGCTCACAGCAACCTCAAACTCTTGGGCTCAAGTGATCTCTCTGCCTCAGCCTCCTGAGTAGCTGGGACTAGAGGCACGTGCCATGACACCTGCTAATTTTTTCAATTTTAGTAGAAAAGGGGGTCTTCCCCTTACTCAGGCTGGTCTTGAACTCCTGACCAAGCAATCCACCCACTTGGCCACCCAGAGTGCTAGAGTAACAGGAGTGAGCCACCTTTCTTACTTCCCAGGCATTAATCAACCTGCACCACCATGTTCCAACTACTTGAGGGTGCCAGTGATAACCTCTTCTCTGTTTGGTACACATACCCACTCCCCCATCAGCCATGGTCCGCTCCCATATAACCTCCTCCTCAGACTCTTCACATTGGATTAATTTTTCCTATCAAAATTTGTGAATATAACTATTTTAATAAATACTACATTGTGTTACATTTGGTTATATATCAATCTGTATTCTTTGGTAGAATAGGAGTCCACATGGGGTATTATGCCTTTTTAATTTTCTGGCCCATGTCTGATTGATATAGAGCAGACATTAAATTAAAACTTCAAAATTGATAGTCTTGTTTCTAAATAGTCATAAATTATCTTCTACCCTCCTCCACTATACCCTCTTTAGACATTATATGTAATGCATGTTTAGATATTTCTGAATGATTTAAATATCAAAACTCATGTGATAGCACTTCTGATAAAGTTTTTTTCTCCCAAGCCAATATCTTTTTCTTTTCTTTTTTCTTTTTTTTTATTGTTGGGGATTCATTGAGGCTACAAGAAACCAGGTTACACTGATTGCATTTGTTAGGTAAAGTCCCTCTTACAATTGTGTTTTGCCCCCAAAAGGTGTGGTGCACACCAAGACCCCACCCCGCTCACGCCTTCCCTCTCTCTGCTCTTCCTTTGCCCACCCCTCCCGCATTCTTTCTCTCTCTGCTGTCCCCTCCTCCCACAGTCTCTTCTAGAATTGTTATTGTTTTGTGTCTTAAATTTAAATCTTTTATCCAATGAGAATCAATTTTTGTCAATGATGAGAGGTGCGGGTCCAGTTTCAGTCTTTAATACGTGGATAACCAGTTCTCCCAGCACCATGTGTTAAATAAGGATTCTTTTCCCCCTTGCCTGTTTTTGTTAGGTTTATCAAAGATTAAATGATGCTATGTGGCTGGGTTTATCACTAGAGTCTCTATCCTGTTCTGTAGAACTACATCTCTATTTTTGTGCCAGTGCCATGCCGTTTGTGAGGGTGTATAACACATCCTTGAGTGAGGGACTCTTCTACAAATGGACCTTTACCCTGGAAGTGAGAACAATGTAACCTACAAATTGTACCCTCATATGAATTTGGAAAAATCAAAAAAATACTCAAGAAAAAGAAGTACTTTTGGAGTGGCAGAGGAAGAACTTCTGAAAATCCACTTTTCCATTAAAAAGAAAGAACATTGGTGAAATTTGTTAAAATCAACTTTTCCAGAAATTTGGAAATTAACCAAAAGCCTATAACAATACAAAAAAATGTATTATAAAAATGGCTGAATCTCAGTAAGAACAGTGAGCTTTATAACATTTTAATTTGCCTTATTAACATCTGCCTCTCTGTGGTAGCCTTGAAAATCCACAGCCTTGCAATCATAGTATCTTTGAAAACTAGCAGCTCAGCACCCAGTGGAGGGACAGAATAGGTTTTGGAGCTCCCCCAAATGTCCCATTTTCAGACAATTATTGCTATTTAACTTGTCTGAAGCTCTTTGGGAAAGAAGCTCTATTCTCAGAGTTTGTCTTTATTTGCTTTGACTCAGAGCTCACTCAATGAGAACAGCCATATCCCCAGGGCATTTGTTGAAAATGGTCAGTGGCAATGATCTAACATCAAAGCTTTCAGAAGCAGTGATACTAATTACAGCTAAAAACAAACAAACAAAAGAACCAAAAACTCTGTAGGAAAAAACTGGAAGATGAGCTGTTTATAGGGGACTTTGAAAAGCTCTGACACTTTTCTGGTAATCTGGAAGACCATGCACACATTTAGGGCTGTACAGACCCACAGAATGTCTGAGGAGGTTCTACCTTTTCACCTCTGGCTGATTTTGAGAGTCAGTGTAAGTCAGATGTGAAGCTTGAGAAGAGTTGTAAACTGCCTGCTGGAGTTTGGAGGCTCACACCACTACACACACGTATTCCCTCAGTAATTGCTAGGAGACCTACGAGCTCAAGGCATTGGAAGAAACCTGTCTGATCGTGAGTTGATTCCTGAGCTAAATGAGCACAGACTTCTGTGTTTGTACCGAGAGAGGATAAAGACTTCACAGAATTAGTTTGAGAAAGTCATCAAAACAGCAGCATCAGCAGCAATAACAACAACAACAACAACAATAACAACAAGATTCAACAACAAACTCTGGAGAGGAAGAGGTACAATGACTAGCAGAATTGCCACATTATATTGTATTAAAATGTGTTGAATCCAACACGTAGTCAGGACAGATGCAAATGAAGAGTAAGGAAAGTATGGCTCATACACAGGAAGATAGGATGTCAGTAGAAACCATTTCTGGATGTCGGATTTGCTTGACAAAGATTTCATTATTTATTTATTAATTTTTAAATTTCAGATTAATATGAGGGTATAAAGGCTACAATGTTTATGCTTGTTAGGTAAAGTTCCTATTGTAGTTGTGTCCCACACCCAGGAGGTATCCCATAGTCTCTTACATTGTGCCCTGTAGGTAGGAACACAATAATACCCCTCCCTTCTCTCCTCTCCCATCCCTTCTCTCTCCTCTCTCCAACTTGAATTGAGTTTTTCTCTTGTGTGGGCGTGTATTAGTTCATCTACTGGCTTCATATTCATATTGAGTTCATTGGATACTTGCTTTTCCATTCTTGTGATACTTTACTAAAGAGAATGCTGACAAAGACTTTAAACCATTTATCACAAATGTGTTCAAGGAAGAGGGAATTGGTCTGAAGAATTAAAGAATGCATGAAAGTAATGTTCTGTCAAAACAGAGAATGTTTATAAAGAGATGGGAACTGTAAAAAAAGCCCCAAATAGGAATTATAGAATTGAACTGTACCATAGTTGAAATGAAAATGTTGCTGGGGGCTCCATAGAAGAACAACTAACCAATCTTAAATATAGGCCAATTGAGATGAATGCTTTGAAGAACAAAGGCAAAAAGAATGGAGAAAAACAGTTTCAGAGATCTGTGGAATGCCATCAAATGTAAAAAGAAATGTGTAATGAGAGTTCCAGAAGAAAAGGAAAGAAAAAAAGGAGAATGAACAATATTTGAAGAAACAATAGCTGGAAATGTCTCAAACTTGATGAAAAACATTAATTAGCATGTGTAAGAAGCCCAAGGAACCTAAAGCAGGACAGACTGCAAGAGAGTTATACTTTATTTTTGTTTTATTTTATAAAATTTCAGATTAATACAAAAGGGAAAACAATGAGGTTACATTGCTTGCAATATTTTACTACACCATAGTGAAACTGTCCATAGCCAAAGCCAAAGAGATAGTCTTATAAATAGCAAGATAAAAGTGACTCATCAAGTTCAAGGGATCCTAAATAAAATTAACAGCGAACTTCTCATCTAAAACTATCTTCATGATTTTCAGAAGGACTGACCTATTCCAAGTGCTAAGAGGAAAAGACCACCAATTAAGAATTTTATATCTAGCAAAACTACTCTTTAAAAACAAAGGAGAGATTACGATATTCTCAGATAAACTGGGGGAATTTTTCACTGGCATTTCTGCACTGTAGCAAGTAGTCAAGGGAAGCCTTTGGAATAAAACAAAAAGCTCCTGGACAGTAACTCAAATCCACATGAAGAAATACAGAATGCTAGTAAATACAAAAGATAGCATAAATAAATTTTGTTTATCTTTTCTTAATATGTGTAATTTAAAAGTACAAAGCAATAATTCTAAGCCTGTGTGGATAGGCCTATACTACATAAAGGTGGAATTTGTATGAGAATAATAACCCAAGGGAGAAGGGGATGGAGCTATATTAGAAAAGTTTTATACATGATTGAATGATTAAAAGTAAATTGATATTAATCACAAGTAGATTATTATTATTATTATTATTTTTTTTTTTTGAGACAGAGCCTCAAGCTGTCACCCTGGATAGAGTGCTGTGGCATTGCAGCTCACAGCAACCTCCAATTCCTGGGCTCAAGGGAGTCTCCTGCCTCTGCCTCCCAAGTAGCTGGGACTACAGGCACCCGCCACAACGCCTGGCCATTTTTTGGTTGCAGCCGTCATTGTTGTTTGGCGGGCCCGGGGGCTGGATTCGAACCCGCCAGCTCAGGTGTATGTGGCTGGCGCCTTAGCTCGTTGAGCCACAGGCGCCGAGCCCCAAGTAGATTATTTTAAACTAGGATGTTAATGATAATCCCCAGGTCAACCACTAAGGAGATAACTCAAAAAAACAGTCAAAGAAACAAGGGAATTAAAATAGCATGTTTTTCTAGTATGCCTAGAAAAAGCCTCATATCTCAAGGCCCTAGAAAAAGAAGACCAAGCTAAACCTAAAGTGGGCAAAAGAAAGAGAAAAAGAAAGGGAAGAGTAGAAATAAATAATGTATAGAATGGTATTATAGAACAGTAAAGAAAATCAACAAAATCAAAAGTTTGTTCTTTGAAAAAATCAAGTAAATTGAGTCACTAAATCTTTACTAGATTTACCAAAAAAAAAGAAATACTCAGATTACCAAAATTCAGACTAAAAGTGGATATTAACTGGATAGAAATAAAAAAAGACTACGATGAAATGTCATGAATAATTGTATGTCAACAAAGTAGATAATCTAGGTGAAAAGGATGAGTACATAGAAAGACACAAACTATTGAGGCCAAGCCATTCAAATACAACAAGAAGAATAGAAATTGGATTAATAATAAGAAAACTTTCCACAAAGAAAACCCCAGGCCCAAATAGCTTCACTGATGAATTCCACCAAATACTTAAATAATTAACACCAATTCTCATATGCTCTTCCAAAATATAGAAGGGGAAGGAATACTTCTGAACTAATTCTATGAGGCCATTATTAACTTAATACCAAAATTAGACAAAGACATCAGAAAGGAAAACTTACAGATCAGTATCTCTTATGAATAGAGATAATCCTCAAGGAAATACTGGCAAGTGGAATCCAGCAACATTTAATAAGGACTATAACTATGATCAAATGGGATATAGCCTGGGAATTCAAGGTTTATTCAACACATAAACATCAATCCATATAACATATCATATTAATAGATAAAAGATATATCTAAAATATATATAAAAAGATATATCATCAGATATAGCTAAAGATATTTCAAAAATAATATGATGAGCTTAAGAGATGCAGAAAAAGCATATAACACTATCCAATACTTTTTTATAATAAAAGTCACTCAACATGGGACTGCAAACCAATCCAAACTTTTTTGGAAGGAATTATGGAGAATCCTCAAAGAATTCAAATTAGACCTCCTATTTGATCTTGCAACCCCATTACAAGGTATCATCCAGAAGAAAACAAATCACTTTATCATAAGGACATTTGCAATACACTGTTTACTGTAGCTCAATTTACAATCACCAAAATGTATAAACAATCCAAATGCCCACCAACCCAGGAATGGATTAATAAGCTGTGGTATATGTATACCATGGAATACTATTCAGCCATTTAAAAAGATGGATCCTTGACAGCTTTTATATTAATCTGGACAGAGTTGGAACATATTTTTCTTAGCAGAGTATCACAAGAATGGAGAAGCAAGAATCCAATGCACTCAATTCTAATATGAAGTCAGTAGGTGATCTAATACAGACTCACATAAGAGAAAAACTCAAATTAATTCAAGGTGGGGAGCAGGGGAATGAAGGAGAGGGGAGAGGGGAAAAATGAAAGTGGTGTGGGGTCACAGTATATGGCACACCTCTTGGTGGTGGGACACAATTATAAGATGTACTTTACCTAACAAATGCAAACAGGATAACCTAGTTCTTTGCACCCTCAATTAACCTGAAACAATAAAAAAAATTGAAAAGAAAAACCTACTCAACAAACCAGTAAACAAACAAACAAACAATAACAACAATAAAAAACTCCATAGAAGAACACCATATTTCCTGAATCTGATAAAGCCAACCATATACAAAAACTGCACAGCTAAAATTATAACTAATGGTGAAAAACTAAATGCTTTCCCCTTAAGATAAGGAACAAGACAAGAATATCTGCTCTTGTCAATTCTATTCAACCCTGTCCTGGAGGTGCTGGCCAGGGTTAGTTAGGCAAGAAGAAGAAATTGATCCATCCAGATTGAACAGGAAGAAGTACAACTATCCCTTTTTGCAGATTACATGATCTTCATATAGAAAATACTAAAAAATACACACAAACACACAAACTTATTAGAAATAATCAATGAGTTCAGCAAGACTGCCATATGTAAGATCAATATGCAAACCAAACATTAGTTGTATTTCTACACGCTAATAATGAATGATTTGGAAATGAAATGAAAAAAATTCCTTATATACTATAGCATCAAGAACAAAATACCCAGTAATAGATTTTGTTTTTAAAAGCAAGATGTTCACACTGAAAATGATAAAACATCATTGTAAGAAGTTAAAGAAAACCGTGACAATTCATGTTCATGTATCAGAGGGTTTACGATTGTTAGGATGGAAATACTCTTCATATTCAACACAATCCTTATCAAAGCCTCAGATACATTTATTTGTAGAAATTGATGAGCTTATCCTAAAATTCATATGGAAATGCAAAGGTGTCAGGATAGCCAAAACAGCCTTCAATAAGAACAAAGATGGAGAAGTCACATTTCTTGATTTCATAACCTGTTGGCTACAGCAATCAAATCTGTGCAAGATAGGAGGATAGCGCTGATGTAAGGATAGATGTGTAGATCAATGGAATAGATGTGAGAGTTCAGAAGCAGACACAATATGATCAACTGACTTTCAATAAGAGATAGTCCAATGGGTAGGGAAAGGGGTTCTTCAAAAAAAGGTTCTCGACGACTGGATATCCATGTTCAAAAGAATGAAGCTAGACCCTTACCTCGTGAGACACACAAAAATTAACTCAAAAATGAATCACAGCCTAAATGAAAGAGCTAACCTATAAAACTTTTTTTTTTTTTTTGAGACAGAGCCTCAAGCTGTCACCCTGGATAGAGTGCCGTTGCATCACAGCTCACAGCAACCTTCAATTCCTTGGCTCAAGCAAGTCTCTTGCCTCTGCCTCCCAAGTAGCTGGGACTACAGGCACCCGCCACAATGCCCAGCCATTTTTTGGTTGCAGCCGTCATTGTTGTTTGGCTGGCCCGGGCTGGATTCGAACCTGCCATCTCAGGTGTTCGTGGCTGGTGCCTTAGCCCGTTGAGCCACAGGTGCTGAGCCTATAAAACTTTTAGAAGAAAATATAGAAATAAGTCTTCAGGATCATTGATCAGGCAATAACACCAAAGGCATAAGTGACAAGATAAAAAATACATGATTGGACTTGATCAAAATTAAAAACATTTGGTGGTTCAAAGTATACCATCATTCCAACTTGAATAAAAAAACAACAACAAAAAAACAAAATACACCATCAAGAAAGTGATAGGTAAGAAGAAAAGAAAAGGTAATCCAGAGACGTGGAGAAAATATTTGTAAATCAAAGGACTTCTATACAGAATATGCAATTAATTGCTATAATTGGATGATAAAATGACACATAATCTAATTAAAAGTAGGCATTTGAATAGGCATTTCTCCAATAATATATGCAAATGAGGAGGAGCCAAGATGGCGGTCTGTAGCCAGCTTTCTGCAGACGCTCCTGTCCAGAAGGAGAGTTAAAGGACAGAAATTTAGCAAGAAAGCCAACGGTTTGGAGCTGAATCAAGAGACAAGGTCGAGGAACGCACATCAACCCTATTGGA
>CAUYON010080026.1:0-12160 GCA_963573935.1 Arctocebus calabarensis
TCAAGAGTTCCAGTCCAATTGTAAATGCAGTCAGTCTGGATTGTGGATGAGTTGGAGTTCTAGACTTCCAATCCGGGGCAGGGGGTGAACTGAAGTATCAAGGTGGCAAGGAAAACATTTATAACACCAATCACATTAATAGAAAATGGGCTAATACATTCGTAGAAGGACTACCAGACACCTAAGCTCACCGATGCTCCCACAGTCAGAAACATCGACATACAAACAAAACATAACAAACAAACAGCCAATCACAGAACAACAGCTAAGAAAAAAAAAAAAAGAATTCTACAATAAAAATGCTTCTTGTAAAATACTTGATAATAGAGAAGAAGAAAAGCCTCTAACAAATATGATATAAGCACCCTTAGAAGATATAAGAAGGGAGGGAGAAGAGGGGGAGAGAGAACAAAGAAATTAACACGGGAGAGGAAGAAGAATGTTCAGTTGAGAATAAGAGGTAATAAAAATAGCCTAAGAAAAGAAAATGAAGTAAAGAATTATTTATCAATAGCACCTCCAAGAAAAGGATATTCAAAAAAAAATCTCAAAAATATTATTATTCTTATATGTATATAGAATTGTAGTCCGGCAACAATGATCTGCTGTGAGAGGGGAGTGCGGGAGCAGGGGTCTTGGCGATTGCGGGTGGGAGGGGTGGGGCTTGTGGTCGCTGCGAATCTCAGGGGTCGCGGCGGTGGCGGCAGCAGCGGTGTCACAATTCACAGGGCGGCAGCACCGCAATTCACGGTAGCAGCGGTGTGCACCGTGACCACAGCGGCGGCGGGGGCGGCAGCATGGCCGCGGCTTGCAAAGGCCATGACAGCTGGAGGGGAGGGGGCTTCGTGGGGCTGTTTGTGGGACCTTGAACTTCAGTTATTCTCCAGCTGAACTGCTCGGGGGCCCTCTTCACCAACTTCCACAGCTCAAAATGTCTTTTCCGCACCTCTCAGGTTTCACCAGGGTCCCCACCTAGTATAACGCTGGCTGGTCACCCACTCTCTCTCTCTCTCTTTGATCTGGGGAAAAGGCGCTCGCCATTTTAGACATTCCAATGTGTCAGTCCGGCAGAGTCTGGACCTCTCGGCTCACGCCGTGGCTGCCAGGGTCTCCGTGGTTCCTAGCAGCGCCCCTTTCTAATCGTCAAACTCTGAGTTCCACGCTTCAGTGGAATTTTCTCTGATTAGGGCTTGTGAGTTGGGTCCTGCTGTTCTCCCTGTGGCAAGGAGGAATGGTTTGTAACAGTTTCCACGGTTAAGAACTATATTTCAGATACACCAATCCTCCTAATCTTTGTGTCTCACCAGCTGCCCATCCACTCCAATAGTTCACACGGGGAAAGATCCAGAGCTCCCACCCTCTCACTTGCTGACCGGGGAGAGATGGGCTACGGGACCATCTCTGTCGCCATCTTCCAGCACATCAAAAACATTTTGAAATAGAAATAAATATATGTATAATATATAAAAAGAAAAGTCTACTATATTTATTCATATTTTTTGCTTACTGTGTTATTTTTTTTAATCTTTTGGCATTCAAAACTTTCTTCTTTAATATTTCCTTTCCACTTAGATAACTTTCTTTAGATATTATTTTAGAGTATTTTAGAGTATTTCTACTGGTGATGGATTCTATTAGTTTCACTTTATCCATGATTATCTTGATGTGTGCTCAGTTCCTGAAGAATATTTCACTCTGGATATTGTATTCTGGATTGAACATTCTTTACTATCTTTACTTGAAAAATGTTGCATTCTTCATTATGATTTCTAGAAGGATTTCTGATGAGCAATCAACTGTAATTCAAATAGATTTTCCCCTACAGGTAAAATGTCACTTCTTTCCTGCTGCTTTCATGATTCTTTTTCTTAGTTTTTAGTTTTCATAAGAGTGACTGTCATGTGCCTTGGTATAGACTTCTTTCAGTTTTATCTAATTTGACTTAAAATCAGCTTCTGAAATTTATTTGTTGGATAGTTTGGCTAGCTCAAAGTGTTTTTAGCCATTTTTTTCTTTGAGTGCTTTTTTAAGTTTCTCTCTTTCTCTACTCATTCTGGGATTCTGGCAATAAATGTATTAGATCTTTTTCTCAGGTCTATAGATCTCTGGTCTTGTCATTTTTAAGTATTATTCTCTTTTAATTTATATTGTTTTGTCTGTCAGTTTGCTGATTCTTTCCTTTTTTTCCCTCTATTTCCCTATTGGACTCACCTATTGAGTTTTGTATTATATTGCAGTGATTGTGTTATTTAGTTCTAAAATTGCAATTTGAGTGTTTTTTACATCTTTCTTTTTTTTAAATAATTTTATTGAATCATAATTATGTACATTGGTGCAATCACAGGGCACGCTTCATATACATTCAGAAATATTTTGATCGTACTGTTACAGATATCCTTCATGGCATTTCCTTGATCACTATATAAAGACATTAATACTCTACCTTTAATAAGCTTCGCCAGTACCCTGCTAAGATGCACCGTAGGTGTGTTCCCACTAATTGCCCTCCCTGTAGAGGTAGAGCCTGTTTTATATATTTTAAAAAATTTCTTTCAGGCTTGGCGCCTGTGGCTCAAGCAGCTGAGGCGCCACCCACGTACACCTGAGCTGGAGAGTTCAAATCCAGCCTGGGCCCGCCAAACAACAATGATGGCTGCATCCAAAATAAAATGGCCCGGCATTGTGGAGGGTGCCTGCAGTCCCCATTACTTGGGAGGTGGAGGTAGGAGACCCGTTTAAGCCCAGGAAGTGGAGGTTGCTGTGAGCTGTGATGCTACAGCACTCTACCCAGGGTGACAGCTTGAGGCTCTGTCTCAAAAAAAAAATAAAAAATAAAATAAAATAAAATAAAAAATTTCTTTCGGTCCTGTCCTGAATCATTAGACAAAGCTGGGAAACAAAAGATGAATTGTGTATCTATTTAGATTCTAGGCAAGTTCTGTGAATGACTGATAGTCTTTGATTTCAATAACTATAAAAAAAGTTCCACAGTAAGGAGGTTAATCTGATTTGTGAAATATGAGATTTGAGAAAATTGAGATGCACACCTCTGTACATCAGCCTGCCTAAGGTCTTCCTAACATTTTAATAAAAGAGAGTACTTGATCTATCTATCTATCTATCTATCTATCTATCTATCTATCTATCTATCTATCTATCTCCAGTTGACAGTTTTGATTGTCTTCATAGGGCAACCTCAGTGACCCAAATGACCAATGACTCTCTAGTAGGTGAAGATATATGTGAAGACAATTGACATTATCATTCTCAAAATGAACTAGAAATCCAGTTTTATAGGTTTGAATTGCTTTTCAAACTTAGTTCAGCGCCTGCTTCATTCCCAGGTTCCCTGCAGGCTTTGTCTGCCTACAGCGTAAGAGGCATCCTGAGAACAGCAGGCCGCAGGGCCCTCCTCCTCTCACCTTCCATCCCCAATCCCTTCCTCACACTATAATCTCTTATGAGCCTAAAGAGATTGCTCTGTCCTTTCACTGTTGCATTCTCAGTATTTACCAGAATCCTGGTTACAGAGTAAATGCTCAATAAGTAGGTGGAGGAAGGAAAACATAAATTTCAACTTAGTAATAAATGTTTTCTTACTTTCCTCAGGATCCTGGGAACATCACTTAATCCCTCTGCTCCCGGATCTGGCTGTACTTCAGGATCACCCCGAGAGATTTTTAAAACAGGTATTAGTCCCTCCTCCAAGCACTACAAACAGCACTTTATCAAACGCCTTCATGTGATTGAGGTGTGCTTGTAAGTTGGACAAGCAGTGATTTGACCCATCTGGCCTCAGTTTCCTCATTTGGAAAGGAGTTGGTCTTGCTCCCTCGACAGGATATCACGTGTGCAAGGCAGGCATGTAGCCCTCCCAGGAAGAGCACACACACAGTTTCACAACCCATGTACTCCTCTGGGGCACACCCATAACTCATCAAATTCTAAGATTTGAACAGGTCTGAATGTTTTCTGAATAAATCATCTCCTCACCTCTTTGCTTATATATCTCCCTTCTCTCTCGTCAGTTCAACTTGGAAAGAAAGCATCTATCTTCTATAAAAAGTATGTATGGAGAAGTTATAGGAAATACACAATAGTTTGGGGAAAGACCATTCATTCATTCCTGACTTTGTTTCTCCACCCACTCCACTATCATAATTGGTCTGCAATATCACACAGTGTTACTTCGGGTTTGTAGTCTCCAACCTTGCATCAGTGCTGTGACTAGACACCCTGGGTCCCCTCTGTTGCTTCTGTGTGCCCATCACTCAGCTTCTGCACACTCAACTCTGAACCTAATGCACCAGGTTCCTTCTTTGGAGAACTACCTTAGAGCTGCCGGAGACCCTGAGGCGGGATGCACTGAGAACCAGAGGTGAGTGGGAGAGAATCCGCGTCCCAGTGCTCCATCTCAGGGCAGCAGGTAGTCAATCCTGGAGTATTAGAGTACGATGATATCCCAGATCATTTGCCTTGAGACAGAATAAATGATCCAGTGTCAACAACTCTTTAGAGCTGCCCTGAGAATAGACTAAGAACGAAACTTTAGCTGCAGCCTCCCCCTGCTCAGCTGCTTCCTCCTGTGACTCCACCTCCCACACTCCCTTACTGGTTTCCTACTGAAGAGCTTCCTAGGTAACCATTTGCCCACAAATCTTGGTGCTTTTTTTTTTTTTGCAGTATTTTTTTGGCCGGGGTCAGGTGTGAACCCATCACCTCCGGTAAATGGGGCCAGTGCCCTACTCCTTTGAGCCACAGGCACCACCCTTGCCCACAAATGTTTATCTCAAGATCTTCCCCATAACTTGTTAATCTTCTCTGACTACATATATCACAACTTTTTAAAATTTCACTTGCATTTGTCTGATGACTGACATAGTGTATGTGTTGTTATGACCTTAACCGCTAAGTCAGCTGATTTCTTCTTTTGCGACTTCAATTCCTTTGCTGGTCTTCTCAATCGAGATTAGGGCTTTTTGTTTGTTTGTTTTTGTTTTTGAGACAGAACCTCAAGCTGTCGTCCTGGGTAAATTGCTATGGCATCACAACTCACAGCAACCTCCAACTCCTGGTCTTGAGCGATTCTCTTGCCTCAGCCTCCCAAGTAGCTGGGACTACAGGTGCCCACCACAATGCCCAGCTATTTTTCGGTTGTAATTGCCATTGTTGTTTGGCAGGCCGGGACTGGATTTGAACCTGACAGCTCTGGTGTGTGTGGCTGGTGCCTTAGCCGCTTGAGCTACAGGCCCCAAGCCAAGATTAGGGCTTTTTGTTGTTGTTGTTTTACAAATAATTTGCCAACAAGAAAGTAAACAAATTTTAAGTATATAACTCAACAATGTTTACATATGAACACAACCATGTAACCAACATCCAGATCAAGATATAAATATAGCCCACTTTCAGCACCTGAAGGCTCCCCCATGCCTCCCGAGTACCTGCTATGCTGATTTATATCTCCATAGATCCATATAGATTATTTTGTACTTCTTATACAGGAAAACATCCTGTATGTGCTCTTTTGTGTCAAGTTTTCCTCATTGTTTGGGAAATTCATCCATTTTGCATGTATGGTTCATTCCTTTTCATTTCTGTGTGGTTTTCTAGTAGATGAGTATACAACAATTGATTTATTCATCCTATTGTTGATGGAAATTTGGTTTGTTCGCAATATGGAGCTACTATAAATAAGGCAGTCATGAACATTCCTTTTAAATCTTTTTGCAGATTTAAGTATTTATTTCTAAATACATACCCAGTATTGAATTGCTAGGTTTTAGGTTAAATGGTTGTTTAGCTTTGGTTGGTACTATAACAATATATTACCTCCATCAAATTTGTGTTAATTTCCACCTAATGCATTGCTTACATTTTTTATTTCATTTGTCTTTTTCCCCAAGTTTTATTGGAGTAAGATAAAATTCATCCTTTTTTTTTTGAGACACAGTCTCACTATGTTGCCCTGGGTACAGTGACCTGGCATCACAGCTCACAGCAACCTCAAACTCTTGGGCTTCAGTGATTCTCTTGCCTCAGCCTCCTTGTTGTTTAGCTGGCCCAGGCCAGGTCAGAACCCGCCAGCCTTGGTGCATGTGGCCTGTGCAGTAACCACTTTGCTACAGGCACCAAACCAAATTCATGCTTTTTTTTAAATGTAAAGTTTTAGGCATTTTAGGCAGGATTATAGTCCTTTGCCATCACTATCAAGACAAGGAACATTGATTGCCATCACCCTAATTATGTTTTATTTTCATGTAGAAATGTTTACATTTTTAATGCAATCATATATGACTTCCCTATTCTTCTATTTTGAAAACAGTACCTGTTTATCCTTTCAGATGAACTCTAGAATGACTCTACAAAGTGTCAAAACAAAGACCATTGCCTTCTTCTCTAAAAGCACAAACACACGTGTAGTAATTATAAGTCCTAGCTCTTAAGTTGGACAGGTCAGCCCAGGAATCTCAGTCACTTACTCGCAGGATGCTGCTAGCCACTAGCCTCCTGATTACCAGTTTCCTCCTCTATGATATGATTATAATAATAATGCCTGTGTCATGGGGTTGTTTTAAGAAATGGGTAAACATAGCTAATATATAGGCAAGGGCTTGTTATTTGCCAGGCACTGTCCTAAGTGCTTTGTAGTGACTTATTTAAATCTCCCAACAATCCTGTGAAGGACAAGGTCTGACAAGTAAGTTCTCGAACTCATCCTAGAGTGCTACGTACCTCATCGCTGATACACTGTGATCATTTCTGAAGTATTCCCCTGGGAAAGATATTCAGTGATGTAGCGCCTCGCCCACTCTTCAAAGCAATTTTGGAACTCTTCTGGAATGCCCATCAAAGCTGTGATATATTACCCTCAATGTCCTGCATGTCATCAAAATGCCTTCCTTTCAGTATTTCTTTCCATTTGAGTAAAGAAAAAAGTCATTGGGGACAGATAGGTGAGTAGGAAGAATGTTCTGATCCTTCTTACTCACCTAAAAATTCCCTCGCAAAAGTGCTAAAAATTTATTGGCTGAAAGTTCCCTCTCAAAAGTGCTGTGGGAGCTGGTGCATTGTTCAAGTCATTTTTTTTTTTTCTAACTTTTCACTCAGTCTTTTCAGCACTTTCAAATAGCACACTTGGTTAAATGGGCTATTTGGGTCCAATTGGTACAAATTTATAAAAAACAATCCCTCTGAGATTAAAAAAGGTTAGCAACATTGTTTTGATCCTTGATTTGGACTGACAGAACTTTTTTGATAGTGGAGAATTGGTTGACTTCCATTGTGCATTTGATACTTTGTTTCAGGGTCATATTGGTACACCCATTTTTCATCACCAGTGACAATACTGCCCAAAACATTGTCTTACCTTTCTAAAAGGTGTTGGGAAACTTCGACTCACCTTTGCTCTTTGCTTTTATTCTTCAGTGAGTTTTTTGTTTGTTTGTTTGAGACAGAACCTCAAGCTATCGCCCTGGGTAGAGTGCCCTGGCATCACAGCTCACAGCAACCTCCAACTCCTGGGCTCAAGCAATTCTTCTGCCTCTGCCTCCCAAGTAGCTGGGACTACAAGCGCCCACCACAACGCATGGCTATTTTTTGGTTGCAGCTGTCAGGCTGGATTCGAACCCGCCAGCTCAGGTGTATGTGGCTGGTGCCTTAGCCGCTTGAGCCACAGTTGCCGAGCCATTCAGTGAGTTTTTTAAGGACCATTTTTTTGCGCGCATCTTTCTTATGTCAAGATCTTCAGTTAAGATTTTCCTAATTGTTTCTCTATCAACATTTACTCAGTCTACTATGCTTCTCAGTCAGCTGATGATTTTAACACACAATCCAATGTATTTTTGTGATGTTTTCAGCAGTTCTGCTCATTACTAGCCTCATGGCTTTTGTTCTTCGGTGACCCTCTGTCCCCTTAGAAAAATGTTTCATCCATTCTTATGCTGCTATTTTCTTCATAGCATTATCCCCATAAACTTGGGCTAATATGTCCTTGATTTCACTTCCACTCTTGCCAAGTTTAATAAGAAATTTAACGTCTCCTTGTTGCTCTAATTCAAGCTCAAAAATTCTCAGCACACAAAAACACACAATAATGAATGCCATTCTTCAAAATACCCCCACATGTCAATGTGAACACAGCTATGAGACACTGATATACCAAGGTTATGAAAACTTATCAAGCTGTTTCTACAGTGCTGCAAGAGAAATGCACAGTGGCACACTCACAGACTTGCCAGAACTCTTGTGTATTGTTCCTGTCCTGGTTTTTTATTTTATTTTTATTTATCTTTTTATAGAAATGGGATCCTGCTATGCTGCTCAGAATGGTATCAAATGCCTCGATTCAATGATCCTTCCGCACAAGCCTCCCAAAGTCCTGGTTTTTAGATGCAGAAACTGAAGTCCAGAGAAGTCAACTAAACTGCTTGAGTCCTGAGTCAGGCTCAGGAGCACGTGCTGGCTACTACACAGCTTTTCTGCTTCATAGATAAGGAGGCACACAGGGAAATCACAAAGCACGGAGCCTAGCATGAAGGACACAGAAAGGCTAACTTTTATAATCATCACTCATCTTCTTTACAGGCTCAGTAAAGTAATATAATTGTCTTCAATGTAGGTCATGCACATTTCTTGTTAAGGCTACTCCTAAATATTTTATGCCCTTTTGTACTATTGTGAATGGTGTGTCTCTTCTTCCCATTATGTTTTCTCATGGGTTATTTTGGGATGTAGAAAAGCTATTGACTTGCCTATACCGAGTGGTGCTGTGTAGCTCAAAGAACCTTAGTAACACATCAGTGCCCCTTACAATATCACACCATACAGCAATTTTAATTACGTATGCTCTTTTAATATCAAATAAAGTTAGTAGATAGGTAATGAGAAATAAATGGAGACTAGAAATATAATAATCTTTTAGATTCTTTTACCCTTGGTCAAAAGGGGGGAAAAAAAGGAAAGGTTAGAAGAAATGACAGATTCCTATGAGAGAGTACATAGAAAGCCACAGAACATCACACCTCCCCCGGCCCCAAAACTGTTTCTCAAGCTCCTTTTCATGTGATACTTCAATATTTACTATTTAAAATGACTAAATAAATGTTTTAATGTCTTCTTACCACTTGACTTCTGATATGAGCAAATACTTCCCATCTAAATGCTCAGGTTTTATTGTTCTTATTCATCTGATAAGGGAAACAATGTATTTCTTTTGAAAAATTGATTTCTCTTAAACAGAAAGTCAAATGTACTTGTTGCAGGGGAAGAGAAACCTCTTGGGCAAAATATTGGACGGTTTGACCTTTGTATACTAGATACAGCATTTAAAAGCGATTATGTCAATACTCTCGAGAACATTTTCTGGCCAGTTATGACATGACCGTGTTCATATACTCTAATGACCCATCTGCAATCAGTCAGGAGGCCAGTGGGAAAAGAGGCTACATTCAAAGTTTAGAAGCAGAGTAACTTGGAGAGAGTTAATTAAAGACTGCATACAAAAAAGCAGGGCAGGTGTAGGAACTATGAGGGATGGTATGGTACTGTGAGACCACCACCAGTGACACCTGCCATGCCAGGCCGAAGGGAAGGGTGAAAGGAGCAGCAGAGGGAGCAGTGGAGGGCCTGCGGACAAGGCCAGGTTCTTGGCATCCCCAAAGGACAATCAGATCTAAACCCTACATGGTAAACCTACTAGGTACTCAAAGGAGGCCCACTCATAGCACAATCAGGGATGGTATTTCCTTATGCGCACTTAATGATATGTTTCTTAAAATTAATCTCGTTAAACACACACAAAAAACTAGCTAATGCATAATCAAGACTTTGGGTTTGTAAATGACAAAAACCTAATTATTATAAAATTGGCTTAAAGAAAGAACAAAAATGTATTTGATCACCACTGGGGCTTGAACAATTGTAAATGCAGAACACATGTTCCCCATTATCTTTCTCAGGATGAGCAAGGTTTTCTGTTTCTTTAATTTTTTTTGTAGAGACAGAGTCTCACTTTATTGCCCTCGGTAGAGTGCCGTGGCATCATATAGCTCACAGCAACCTGCAACTCCTGGGCTTAGGCAATTCTCTTGCCTCAGCCTCTGGAGTAGCTGGGACTACAGGCACCAGCCATGACGCCCAGCTATTTTTCTGTTTCGCAGTTCGACAGAAGCCAAGTTTGTATATGGGGCCAGCACCCTACTCGATGAGCCACAGGCGCCGCCCTAGAATAAGCAAGCTTTGAGATCTCTCACACCCTCTCTCAGTGTCTTCATTCATTCCTCCGGAGGGTAGGAGGAGTGATCTGTGTCTGCAGGTGTGTGGGTGCAGAGGGGACAAAGGGAGCTAAAATCTAGCAGAAGCTCAGCTCGCCAAACCAGGGGCATGGGCTGCAGAGAGTCATCCAGTAGGCAATCTGGGAGAGCAACTGCTATCCCGGCATGGTTCAGCTTCTCCAGGGCCCTTCACTCTGCTCACATTCGCTTCCTGTCTACCCTCTGGCTTTATGCTAAGAAATCTACAGCAGAGGCCAAGGTCCAGAGATTCCAGCTGTGCCAGTGACTTGTGATCAGATGAACTAAGGAGGAGATTGTTAGAAAGTTCTTTTGGGCAGTAAGCCAAAGCCATGAGCTCAATCACCTTCTCAGTAATAGAACTATTTCTTTTCCAATTACCTAATGTCTGTATCTATCTCTACATTTACTCTGAATGTAGGTAGAAAGAATTACTACATTTAAGACCTCTAAAAACCCCATCAGCAGTGTTACCAGGGCACTTTCTTATTCTTTCCACCTCTTGACAATGCTTTCAGGAAAATGCTTTCTAGCTTCAATCTCAGGCAGATACTCTTTACTCTTCATTTGGGGATAAAGACAGCAAAAGGAAGTTCTGAGTTTACATTGATCTTGAGGCTTACAATGTCTGTTAACAAAGAGAAGTTTTCATAGTAACTCTAGCAAATGTCATAGGGAAATTTGGGATTGGTTGAGCTTGAGTCACATGTCTATCTATGAAGAGGAATGGAGCACACTGACTGGCCGTGCTGGGGTTACTCGACTACTCCAGCTGGTGGAATGAGTCAGCCTCACCT
This sequence comes from Arctocebus calabarensis, assembly GCA_963573935.1. NCBI lineage: Eukaryota > Metazoa > Chordata > Mammalia > Primates > Lorisidae > Arctocebus > Arctocebus calabarensis. Next base: position 11,087 of record CAUYON010080026.1, read on the forward strand.
GAGCCATATGAGTTGCGTGCAAATACTTTAATTTTTTTTTTATTTATATTAGTGTTTATCAACCTCAGCTATGCTTTGGAATCACCAATGGAATCAATAGTTTGGGAAACACACTACCCCCACAGGTTTAAATCAGAGGTTTTTTGTGGGATGGGGACCTAGGCACCAGCATTTTTATAGTACTAAAGCATTGCTGATGCACAGTCAAGGTTGACAGACATTATCTTATGTAGAACATTATTTCTCATGTAAAACATTATTTCTTAGTTTGGGGCCAACTAAGGATCACAATAATCTTGTTCTGTAAATAGGTGTAATTTATTCTTAAAGTAGGAAGCCTGAGATTAGAGGGGGATTCTGGAAAGAAGGAAATAACAGTTGCATAGCTTTTGAATCCTTCTGTATTTCTCTATGTAAAAAGCAAAATAACTAAATAGAAAAACCAAACACCCACAGACAACTTATGCAACCAAACTGGGTGTAAGTTATGCCCTGAAACCAGAATATAGAAACAGGTGACAGCAAACCACAGACAGTGTTGGTTAGGTGCATACAGAGAGAAGCAAGGGGGTGTCTCCAGGCTGTGAGACAAGGCGATCCCTGAAATAGAGAATTTGAGAAGAGCAGCTTCCTTCCAGGACAGGGTCCCACACAGAGGAGAAACTCCTAGAAGTGGCATCAGATTGAGCAGAGCAGGGGCCATAAAACAGGAGTCACACTGAAGTGTGGGAGAAGAACAGGGTCAAAAATTTTCATAGACTAGTCAACCCCAAAACATGAAAGTTAAAACACTAAACTTTTTTTTTTTTTTTTTAGAGCAGAGCTGTTACCCTGGATAGAGTGCGGTGGCATCACAGCTCACAGCAACCTCCAATTCCTGGGCTCAAGCGAGTCTCTTGCCTCCGCCTCCCAAGTAGCTGGGACCACAGGTGTCCGCCTCAATGCCCGGCCATTTTTTGGTTGCAGCCGGCATTGTTGTTCGGTGGGCCTGGGCTGGATTTGAACCTGCCAGCTCAGGTGTAAGTGGCTGGTGCCTTAGCCCATTGAGCCACAGGCGCCAAGAGCAGTAATATT
>CAUYON010080028.1:0-11881 GCA_963573935.1 Arctocebus calabarensis
TAGTCCCAGCTACTAGGGAGGCTGAGGCAGGAGAATCGCTTGAGCCCAAGAGCTGGAGGTTGCTGTGAGCAGTGTGACGCCACGGCACTCTACCCAGGGCGATAAAGTGAGACTCTGTCTCTACAAAAAAAAAAAAAAAAAATTGTAAATAATGATTAGGTCCCTAAATTATGTGAGTAATCTTAGTATTATCATTATAATATGTGATCTGTGATATGGTCACTAAAATCTGCTTGTAATGTGGCTTAAAAGACTCTTATAAGCTGACAATAGTAAAAGTGCTAATTTTTGAAATACTTTTTTTTGAGAGTCTTACTCTGTTGCCCCAGGCTAGAGTGCCCTGGTGTCATCCTACGTCACAGTAACCTCACACTCCTGGGTCCAAATAATCCTCCACCTCAGGCTCCCAGAGTGCTAGGATTATAGCTGTGAGACACCATGCCCGGCCTTGAAGCACTTTCTATGTGCCACACACAAAGGTTTAGAACTATATAAAGATAGCACTTATTATTTTTCTCATACTAGGCAGATGTACATGTATAGCTAATTGAACTGCTGTGCATATTCTCTCATTTAATTCTTATAATTATCAAATAAGATAAGAACTGATTATCCTCATTTTACATATAAGAAAAGTGAAGTTCATGAGGGTTAGATAACTTGACCAAGGTCATGCTGAGATAGTAACAGGAGTAGGATTTACACAAATACTGACCTCAAAGCCTACATACATAATCATTTTGCAATATACCTATATTGTGAGATGAAAAATACATACTTTTTAGCAGAAAGTTATGTTCTGGGCATAGGCTTGTTAGATTTAGCAAGTAAAAATACAGAACACCAGTTAAATATTGCATGGGACATACACTAAAAAATTTTTTGTTATTTATTTGAAATTCACACTTAACTGGGCAACCTGTATTTTATCTGGCAACTCTCTCTGAGTGGCACATTGTAAGAACATGTCTTACCCTCTTTGGTTTTCATTTTTTCCAATCACAATCGTGCTGGTAACTACTTGTGCTTTACATAGTTCAATAAAGTGCCTAGCTTAGTGTTCACACTTGAGCCTTATTTTGGGATTAGATAGCAAGACACCTACTCAAGAAGCTTCTGAAGAAGCTGTGTGGCCTCCTGAGCCATTTGTAAGTTCAGAAATATGTGTAAGTTCAAGACTTTGGAATAAAGGGTTGCTCTGTAAACCCTGCCCTAGTAAAAGTGGTATGCTGGTAAATGCTTAATAACTGGCTCTGTAAAAAAAAATAAAGTTGATTTGTGATGTTTGATAATTTCTGTGGTATGAATGTTTTTACCATAGCTGATTCATATCAGCATGATGTCCTTGAACCTGGAGTTGGGAAGAGATATGTGGGTGCTCAATGCAAGCCAATCCTAGCCCACCACTGTACCAAGCATTACTCATTTTCATATATAGGCAAATCAAGGCTACATACCAATGAAAGGTTTAAGATAAAATCTTTGCCCCCATGATATTTTCTAAATTTAAACAATTAAAAATTTAAAAGATGACTGACTGAGCACAATGGCTCACACCTGTAATCCTAGCACTCTGGGACACTGAGGTGGGAGGACTGCTTGAGCTCAAAAATTAGAGACGAGCCTGAGCAAGAGCAAGACCCCATTTCTACTAAAAATAAAAACAAAAAAAACAACTAGCCAGGCATTGTGGCAGTCACCTATAGTCCCAGCTATTCAGGAGGCTGAGACAGGAGGATCACTTGAACCCAGGAGTTGGAAGTTGCTGTGATGCCAGGGCCCTCTCTCCTGGGCAGTAGAGTGAGACACTGTCTTAAATAAAATAAAAATAAAAATTTCTTCCTTGGGGTAATGCTAATGATCAAACTTTTCCTCACTTCAATTCAAACTGAAGTTTAGAATTATGCTTTCATTCTGTGTTTAAAAGGTAACAATTAATTATCTGTCATTTTAAATTTCCAGTGCTCTCACTTTCTTTATTCTGAAGAAAGGTTATTTCTCCAGACCACTTTTGATGCTAGATTTCCATGTAGTACATGGTAGGAGTGATTTTTTTTTTTTTTTTAATGTTCACCATGTCACATATTTCTGAGCTGGCATAGTGAATGGATGTATCTGTGTGTAGGCAGGAGGCTGTGGAGAATAACTTTACATTCATGTGTCTGAAGGAAGAAACGTGAAATACCTGCCCATGGATAGCCAGTTTAATCCTCTGAGTTGAGATCCAGCCCTTTGTGGTCTCTGGGCATGAAGCCCTGATCGTAGTTACGAACAAGAGTTTTAGAGTGACCACTTTCCAACTGTATGGCCTTGGGGAAGAATTTCAGGTTTTTTTTTTTTCATTTGTAAAACAAGGTTAATAATATCACCTATTTTGAAGAGCACAAATATGAAGTACCTGACACATAGTAAACACAAAAATAAGTATTAACTCTTGGTAGCCTTAATGCTATAACTACTGTCATCTTTGTAATTAATCTTGCTCATGAGAAAACAGTCTTATATGTATATCTGCATACATGAACAGATGCTACCCATTCTATAGAAAACAGTTCTAGTTGCTTTTTTAACCAAGTCATATAAAAAAAATATCATTATAAAAATTCTAGTTTGACATTAAATTTTGAACAATCTCAGAAATAAGAATGGTCTTTCTACATTATTAAAATATGTGGGAATCTTTATAATCTCTGGAGGGAAAAATAGTTGTTAGAGTGTTTTGAGTCTAGAAGAAACCTAACCAGCGGTTGCTATTTACTTAGCCAGGAATGACCTTCGGCAGAGCTGTGAATGAACCAAGCTTGTTGCCCTCATCCCTCCATTCCTCTTCCTGTTCCTCTCCTCCCTCTCAGTAGCTTCATTCATCCGTCTCTTCACTCATTCCTCCGTTCATCCATCAAAGCATGATTTTCAGGTTAAAATCAACTGTTATACAAATGTTGAAGGAACATAGGTCAAAGATTCATTAACATATTACTGACACAAACAATGAGATAATAAAGCTAGTTCCAGAAGCATTTGAAGAATCCATATTTGCAGGCATTAAAATATATATATATATATGTCCAGTGCAGTGGTATGTGCCTTCAAGCCTGGCTACTTGGAAGACTGAGACAGAGGATTGGGTCCAGGAATTCAAGACCAGCCTGGGCAACATAGAAAGACCCTCTTTCCAAAAAAAAAAAAAAGAAAGAAAAAAAGACTCATTAAAAAAGAAAATGAATGTCAGCATAAGATTGCTAGGCAGACACAAAATTGGCTCATGTCCTACAGGACAGTAAGTCTATAACCTTTGGGGCGTTATTTTTTTTTTTTGCTAGAAAGAAATCTACAAGTTAACATATAACTTCATAGTGTTCTGGGCTTTTGTCAAATAGTAAATATCAAAATCAAGCACAGGTACCTTCTCCTAGAGAATTAATCCTTGAAGAGGCCCATTTAAAAGTGTCCCAGCATGACATGAAAAGGATATGAAAATACGTTGTGCTCTATTTTGCCTTATTTTCAAGTATTGGATTATTTTTATTAACTTGTGTATCTGTTTATATATTCAATAAACCTTTATTCATATCTATATACCCCAGGGATGTATAGATAAAGACATAGTCAAGGAACTCATACCCTGACTGGGGAGACAAACATGCACCATAAAAATTACAATTCAAAGTGATCCCCTCCTATGTCCCAGGATTCCATTATCACAGAGGCCTACCTAGTCCCCAGTTCTTTACTTTTTTTTTTTTTTGAGACAGGGTATCTGTTGCTCTGGCTAGAGTACAGTGGCATCATCATAGCTCAGTGCAACCTCAAAACCCTTGGCTCAAGCAGTCCTCCTGTTTCAGCCTCCTGGGTAACTGGGACTACAGGTACCTGCCACAATGCCTGAATAATTTTTTTTCCTTTCTTTTTTTTTTTTTTTTTTTTGTAGAGATGGGATACTGTTATTTCCCAGACCTGCTTGAACTCCTGAGCTCAAGCAATCCTTCTACCTTAGTCTCACACCTGCTAGGATTACAAATGTGAGCAGGTGCCCAGCCTAGTCCACAGTTCTTCACCACGTCATTCCATTCACCATTTTCCCCATTCATATATTAAAACACATCTCTTAGAGCCTGGATAGATGGAAAATAGAGAGCTTGATAAATGAATGATTCCTCTTTCATAGAGATAGATACAGATGTTCAATACCTCAACCCAGTGAGTATGTCACATTACAGTTTCAGAACTGGCTGGGAAGAGATAGGTTGAGCAGGAAAAGGTAAAGTCTTGTCACTCCTAAAATTTTCGTATGTGGGCCAGGTGCGATGGCTCACACCTATAATTGCAGCACTCTGGGAGGCCGAGGTGGGTGGACTGCTTGAGCTTAGGAGTTTGAAACCAGCCTGAGCAAGAGCAAGACCCTGTCTCTACTAAAAATAGAAAAATCATTTGGGCATTGTGGTGAGTGCCTATAGTCCCAGTACTCTGGAGGATGAGCCAAGAGGATCACTTGAGCCCAAGAGTTTGAGGTTGCTGTGAGCTATGATGCCATGGCATTCAACCCACAGTAACAGAGTGAGCTCTGTCTCCAGAAAAAAATAAAGTAAAATAAAACTACTGCATATGGATGATTTTGGATAGGATTACTAATTAAGCAGCCTTGTATTTCACAAACACTCCCTTGAAGATATATTTGTTTCCTACTTAATGGAACAGGGGAGGCCTATCTGAAGTTTTACTTTAGGACCCCATAATTTAGTTAATATGGCAGACTTTTTTTTTTCATCAGGGAGATTGCAGGATCCTGAGGACACCTAACCTACCTTCACTCTCCCTTAGACGAAACTTTCATGTAGCAATGGACCTGGCTGAGGTCAGTTTTACCTGGCCTACCCTTATCAGGAGTTGTGTCTTCCTCATCACTGTGGTCATCAGTGTTTTAGCTCCCTGAGAATATGCAGTGGTTTTCTATCTCTGTATTTAATTTTCCTAGCAGAGTCATATAGAGTAGGAGTCATTTATTTCAGTTCTCTGTCCTTACAGGTCCAATTTAGTCAATACTTAATAAATGATTATTAATGTAATGAAGTTCAATGGAAGCTGTGGAGCATGGAAAAAAAAACCCCAGCACCCTCCCCCTGGAGCCCATGGTGGAAGACAAATATAGAAGTAATTCTAAAGCAGTGGTTCTTAATCATGGCTGCACATTAGGATCACCTAGGGAACTTTGAAACCTCCTGATACCCAGCCTGCACTCCAGACCAATTAAGTTAGAACCTCTGGAGGTGGGATTAAGGTATCTGTATTTTTTTAAAGCTCTCTAGGAGATTCCGATGTACTATGTTGTTAAACTAAAGCAAGACAACCTTGGAAAATGCTGTAGTGAAGGACTAACTATGCTGTGTGAACAAGGGTACCACAACCATTCTGGTTATTCTGATGCTTTTTTTTTTTGGAGGTAGAGTCTCAAACTGTCCCCTGGGTAGAGTGCTGTAGCATCACAGCTCACAGCAACCTCCAACTCTTTCTTGGGCTTAAGCAATTCTCTTGCCTCAGCTTTCCAAGTAGCAGGGGCTACAGGCACCCACCACAACATCCAGCCCTTTTTTGGTTGTAGTTGTCATTATTGTTTGGCAGGCCTGGGTTGGATTCAAACCCACCTGCTTCAGTGTTTGTGTCTGGCACCCTAGCCGCTGAGCAACAGGCACCAAGCCGATACTCTGATGCTCTTAACTGCTGTCTGACCACATTACAGCCCATGAGTGCAGAAACTATAACCCTGGGGAATATCTAGGTCAGTTTGATTGGAGGGCATTTAGAAACTATATACTTTGGGAGATATGGTCTGAAGGAAACTACTTCTCTGAGGGAAAAAGGATCCAAACAAGGTCAACCCAGAAAGATAACCCCAAAATTCATTGCACATGCTATCTTCCCACTCTGGAATGTTGTTTTTTCTCCTTTGTTTTCCTGAAGAAGTCCTATTCATTCTCCAAGCTCCCAGTTCAAACTTCACCTTCTTTATGAAGACTTTTGATATCCTTCTCTCTCCCTAGGTAAAATTGGGTCCCTGTTTTTCACTGTTCTTTAGTTCCTTGCGTATATATCTGTCTTAGCAGTTAATCCTAACTATTATAAAATTGAATTATAGTGTGACACACTGCTTATTTTATGGGCCTTACTTACCTTTGTTTCCCTGTACTGAGCACAGTTTCTTGGTTTATTATAAGTAGCTGCAGCAATGTGAGGTGGTGAGAAAAATGCTTCTGTCTGTGGAGACGTAGTTGCAGGAATTCCTAGGCCTCCCTTGCCTTATGTCTGAGCATTGGATCCTCGGCTTCCAGGTGGTGGAACTGGAGAAATCGGCAGACACACCCATGCGTGTGAGGCAGCTGGATGAAATGATGGAAGGAGGTCTCACAGTGCTTTAGTTATAGCAGTGAGCTTGGGCTTTCGTTTGCAGATAGAAGTTTCTAAGTTTTAAGTGCCTGTGCCACTGACTCTTGTTTTATTTAGGCCACAGGCATCCCCAAAAAGTTTAGAATAGCTTTCTGTCTGGGAAAATTGCTTGTCTGTTTTATTTTGAAATTTTAAATCTTAAAAAAAAATTGTTTAAAAAATCTTCTCTAGATTTTACTCATATGAAAGTAAAAAGATTATTGGAATTTTATAAGTATGAGGGTCATCCATTCCATATTTTCTAGGACAGTGTTAATTTTAGATCTTATATCCTGTTTTTAGAGTATGTATCCTGAATTTTTATATGAAAGGTATGGTTGCTGTTCTTATCATTGGCTATTATTTGGCTGGCATGCTTTAAGGTCTTTTAGTAATCAGACTGTTGAATTGTCTTAAATTTCTCTTTGAGAACTTAACTAGTGCTGCTTTATAGACAAAGAAAAGCCTGATGATATTATGGAACTGGCATTCAGTACATTGCCCTGAGTGCCAGACTTCTGCTGAAAGATGGTTTCTTGATGAAGACAATATATATTAACACTCTTATTCCTACCACAAATTTGTGCAAAAATCCTTTAAGGAAAAAATGCGTCATTAAGAACTATTCTTTAGGCCAGGCACAGTGATTCACACCTGTAATCCTAGCACTCTGGGATAGGGGCAGGTGGATTACCTGAGCTCAAGATTTTGAGACCAGCCTGAACAAGAACAAGACCCCTGCCTCTGCTAAAAATTGAAAAAACTAGCTGGGTGTTGTGGTGGGCACTGATAGGAAGGCTGAAGTAAAAGGATCGCTTGAGCCCAAGAGTTTGAGGTTGCTGTGAGCAATGACGCTACAGCACTCTATCCAGGGTAGAGTGTTCTTTATGCCCAGGCAGTAAAGAACACTTAATCATAACACTTTGAGGAGGGAGGCCAAGGCAGGAGGATCACTTAGGGCCTGGTGTTCAAGATAAGCCTGAGCAACATAGTGAGACCCCCATCTCTAAAAACATACAAAAATTAGCCAGGTGTGGTGGCCTGAGGTCCCAGCTACTCAGGATGCTGAGGCAGGAGAATTATTTGAGCCTAGGAGTGTGAGGTTGCAGTGACCTATGATGATGCCATTACACTCTCACCCAGATGACAGAGTGAAACCTTGACTCAAAACAAACAAACAAAAACTTGTGCTTTAATCCTGCCTTTCATTACAGAAATGTTTCTTTGTGAGGTGTAGTCACAGGATTCACCAAGAGGGAAATTTGTCCTTCTTGGAGCCTGTTGCTATAGCAACATCCCCTTGTGCCACAGGCCAGATGGGACCTGAGCAATATGGTAGCTGTAACCCCACAGGGGCTTTTTACTTTTAGAGGGCACAATTTTGAAAATATTCATGTTTATCTGTATCTCTTACCTTAATAACCATAATTGGTATGGTTATTTGGTATCCAATTGCTGTGATTTTTTTTTCCATTTAATAAATTTTGTTTATTAAATCTTTATAATATGACTGTGACCAAGATCACCTCAAATTTAATCTAAAGACTTACAATTATACAATCTTTTTACCTATTAAAAAGTTTAACTTTTTTTCTCATTGAATAATATGTACCAGATGAAGTATAAAGTTGATAATATCCTTTTATATCTAAGGATCATAAGTTTTCAAAAAGTTGCTTAGTAATGATACCAGTTACATTTTGTTGGGATTTTGTTTGTTTGTTTGTTTGTTTGTTTAGAGACAGTCTCACTTTGTCGCCTATGGTAGAGTGCCATGGTGTCACAGCTCACAGCAGCCTCAAACTCTTGGGCTCAAGTAATCTTCTTGCCTCAGTCTCCCAAGTAGCTGGGACTACAGGCACCCACCACAACGCCCAGCTATTTTTAAAGGTGAGGGTCTCACTCTGGCTCAGGCTGGTCTCACTCATGAGCACAGGTGATCCACCTGCCTCAGCCTCCCAGAGTGCTAGGATTACAGGTGTGAGTCACTGAGCCTGGTTGGTTGTTTTTTGTTTTTTATTTTTGAGACAGAGTCTGACTTGGTTGCCTCAGGCTAGAATGTCATGGCATCATAGCTCACAAAAACCTCAAACTCTTGGGTTCAAGTGATCTTCTTGTCTCAGCTTCTGGAGTAGCTGGGACTACAGGTGCCCATCACTGTGCCTGGCTAGTTTTTGTATTTTTAGTAGAGGTAAGGTTTTGCTCTTGCCCAAGCTGTTCTCTAAGTCCTGAGCTCAAGCAGTCCACTTGCCTTGGCCTCCCAGAGTGGTAGGGGTACAGGTGTGAGTCACAGTGCATGGTCCATTTTGTTGGTTTTAATCATCTGACTGGCACAAGATCCCTAGTAACCTTGTTATATTCCTTAGAGGACATCTTGTTTGTTCTTCAGTCACTGTTATTTTATGGAACCATAACAGCAGAATACCATCAAAATAAATGTCATTGATAGGTGGCAAGCTATTAGTACATGAACTGCATCATTTTTTGGAAAAAAAGCTGCTTTCAGATGTCATTAAATTAGGAACTACTTCTGGTTATGTAGCAGTGTTGACTGTTCCATGTGTTACCATAATGCTTCTGTAATGGAAAATCTGCAGTAAGTCAGGACATGGTCCTTCCCAGTAGTCAGCCAGTCTGTATTCACAGACTTCTGTTAGGTATCTTTATAGCCAACATCTGCGTGTTTCCATCTGCCCAGATTTTCCTCTTTTGCAGCCTCATTACTTTGGTGTTATGACATTTAGGAACTTCTCACATATTTGCCCAGAATTCCAACAGCTCTTCAGTAGGTGGTAACACCCTCACCATGAGCCAGATTTGAGCTCCCTAATCATCTGTGATCTTCAACAGGTAAAGAGAACAAGGCTATGTGTAGGAGTGGGGCTCGGTATGAGTTCTACCACATTTGACTAAGGGTCAAGAGAGGGTGAAACCAGAGACAGCCTGAGCTGAGATGAGCTGAGACAACTCCTATCATGGAAAAGAAATGGGGCCTGAACTTTTTCTGGACAGTAGCTGTGTTTTCCTGACAATACATAAGTCCTACTCATTGACAAATGACAACCAATTTAAGTGTCAAGTAAAATTGTTAGCCTTAGTAATCAATATATATGACACCATTTTAACAGGAGGCCTCATTCTTCTTTTCCCATCCAGAACTAAGAGGAAAAAAATGAATATGGTTTTTGCTCACAGAATGGATAACAGCAAGCCACTTTTGGTTATTCCTACACTTCTGGTGCCCCTTCAAAACCACAGCTGCGCTGAAACAGCCACACCTCAGCCAAGCCATGACCTGATGGAATTCTCTGAGGAGCACAGCTGGATGAGCAACAGAACCGAACTTCAGTATGGACTGAAAGCCGGGGAGGTGGCCACAGCCAGCATTTTCTTCGGGACTTTGTGGTTGTTTTCTATCTTCGGCAATTCTCTGGTTTGTTTGGTCATCCACAGGAGTAGGAGGACTCAGTCCACCACCAACTACTTTGTGGTCTCCATGGCATGTGCTGATCTTCTCATCACCATTGCCAGCATGCCCTTAGTCCTGCTCCAGTTCACCACTGGAAGGTGGACGCTGGGCAGTGTGATGTGCAAGGTCGTGCGATATTTTCAATATCTCACTCCAGCTGTCCAGATCTATGTTCTTCTCTCCATCTGCATAGACCGGTTCTATACCATTGTCTATCCTCTGAGCTTCAAGGTGTCCAGAGAAAAAGCCAAGAAAATGATCGCAGCATCGTGGGTCTTTAATGCGGCTTTTGTGACCCCCATGTTCTTTTTCTTTGGCTCCAACTGGGACAGTCATTGTAACTATTTCCTCCCTTCCTCATGGGAGGGAACTGCTTATACCGTCATCCACTTCCTGGTAGGCTTTGTTATTCCATCTGTCCTCATAATCTTATTTTACCAAAAGGTCATAAAGTATATTTGGAGGATAGGCACTGATGGCCGAACTGTAAGGAGGACGATGAACATTGTTCCAAGGACAAAAGTGAAAACTATCAAGATGTTCCTCATTTTAAATCTATTGTTCTTGCTTTCCTGGCTGCCTTTTCATGTTGCTCAGCTGTGGCATCCCTATGAACAAGACTATAAGAAAAGTTCCCTTGTTTTTACAGCTATCACATGGATATCCTTTAGTTCTTCAGCTTCTAAACCTACTCTGTATTCAATTTATAATGCCAATTTTAGAAGAGGGATGAAAGAGACTTTTTGCATGTCCTCGATGAAATGTTACCGAAGCAATGCCTATACAATCACAACTAGTTCAAGGATGGCCAAAAAAAACTATGTTGGTATCTCAGAAATCCCACCCATGGCCAAAACTATAACCAAAGACTCAATCTATGATTCATTTGATAGAGAAGCCAAGGAAAAAAAGCTTGCGTGGCCCATTAACTCAAATCCACCAAATACTTTTGTCTAATTTCACAGAACTCTTTCAATTGTTATATGCCAGAGATTAAAAACCTTTAACTATAAAAACAAACTATTTACCTATTTTTTTCACTCAACTTTCTGTGGGAAATGTTTTATTTTGTAAAATGCATTCAATTATCGATTATAGATTTGCGGATTCAAATTTTTCATTCTAGTTTTGTTAGCATTTTATTTTAGGAAAATCATTCACTTTGAACTACAGTCAATAGTCTTGTCTAGTGTCTTGGTTACATGAATAAAAAAGAAAATGCTTTCCTACTTCTTATTTACTGTTAGAAAAAAACACAAACCTGGGCGGTGCCTGTGGCTCATCGAGTGGGGCTCCGGCCCATATACCGAAGGTGGCGGGTTCAAACCCAGCCTCGGCCGAACTGCAAAACAGAAAAATAGCCGGGTGTTGTGGTGGGCGCATGTAGTCCCAGCTACTTGGGAGGCTGAGGCAAGAGAATCCCCTAAGCCCAGGAGTTGGAGGTTGCTGTGAGCTGTGTGACACTACGGCACTCCACTGAGGGCGATAAAGTGAGACTCTGTCTCTACAAAAAAAAAAAGCCAGGCATTGTGGCAAGCACCTGTAGTCCCAGCTACCTGGGAGGCTGAAGCAAGAGGATCACTTGAATGAAAGAGTTTGAGGTTGTTGTGAGCTATGATGCCACTGCACTCTACCAAGGGTGACAAAGTGAGACAAAGTGAGTCTTAAAAAAAGAAAGAAGGAGCTCAGCACCTGTGGCTCAGTGGGCTAAGGCGCCAGCCACGTACACCTGAGCTGGCGGGTTCGAATCCAGCTGGGACCCGTCAAACAACAATGACGACTGCAACCCAAAAAAAAAAGGCCGGGCGTTGTGGCGGGCACCTGTAGTCCCAGCTACTTGGGAGGCGGAGGCAAGAGACTCGCTTGAGCCCAGGAATTGGAGGTTGCTGTGGGCTGTGATGTCACAGCACTCTATCCAGGGTGACAGCTTGAGGCTCTGTCTCAAAAAAAAAAAGAAAGAAGGAAAGGAAGGAAGGAAAAGAAAAGAAATGAGCA
>CAUYON010080036.1:0-57426 GCA_963573935.1 Arctocebus calabarensis
AGGTCAATTTATTGTGAACTTCCTAGGCCTCATTTCCATGAATGGACTGTATCCATTCATTGATACATTCATTCACCTTGCCCCTGGCGGAAGGGACTGTATTCATTTGTTTCCTGGCCAAGGAACCCATACACCTATATATAACCTGAGACTAAAGGCCTAAAGGAGGAGATGGGGAAAGACCTGGAGAGAAACATAGATAGCTTCTCTCTCCCCACTTGAATTCTCTCTCTCTACCAGGAGCTTTAGTGTTTTCTGTATTCTTTTCTGTAAATAAATTCTGTCTTACCACTGGGGAATGGGGGGGGGGATAATGTAATGAAGAATAATAAAATACATGTATAAAGAAATATATAAACAAAAATAAATAAATAAATAAATAATTTTAAAAAAAAGAATATAAATGTTTTGAGATATGGAGTAACTAAGTGGATTTGATCAGGAAGATTTCCTCCCAAAGAAAGTAATCTTTCTAATTCTCATTTTCTTAAAGCTCAAGAGGAATCCATGAATAGTACTACTTCCTAAACCCACCACAAGTGAGGAAGTTTTCAAATGGACCACTTATTGAATTTGTTATATAGGCATCCATAAAGTTCATGTGCAATTTAAAATTGCACACTAACAACCCTGTATGTTGGTGTAAGTGCATATGTGGCTGGGTGGATATGGGGGATGGGTATGTGGCTTTGTACTCGCATCAACAGAATAGAAGCAGGTGTCAGGGAAATACCTCCATTGCCTTGTGACAGCTAGCCAAATACTCATGACTCATTATAGTAGAAATAAAAAGAGAGCTTATTTGATATGGTGTCTTAATTCGGGTTTCTGATAAGCAAAAAATTAGAATCTTTGTTCAAGTGATTTATTATCAGAGAGATCTCAGCAAAAGCGGGGTTGAATTTGTATTCTACACTGTGGAACAAATGACCACCAAGTTAGCAGATTAAAACAAAGTCCATTTATTATCCCAGTCTCTGTTAATTGGAAGTCTTGGCACTGCTTAGCTAGATTCTCTTCCCAAGGTCTTGCAAGACTAAAATCACATCCTAAAGGATAGTATCCCATTACAAAGTGTTATCTCTAAACTCATCCATCAGCTACCCTTAAAGAGGCTGTTCTTTCATGTTTAGTAGCTTCTGAAAAAACTAATAAATGGTAGGCACAATTGATCCCATGTTTTGTAACCACTGCTGTCTTTATTTGTAATCTTGCTCCTCAGGCCCAGGAGATATGTAATTTTTGGTACCTACCATTCAACTCTTTTCAATTCATGACTTCTTGAGTTCTTTTTTCATTTTTTCAAAAGATACAGTTTTTAATTTGTTTCCATTTCTGATACATAAAATCTATATCCAAAGCACTTTGAAAGAAAGTGTTGCTTATCCAATAGTAACTGTAAAAACAACAGGCTAAGGCGCCAGCCACATACACCTGAGCTGGCAGGTTCGCATCCAGCCCGGGCCCGCCAAACAACAATGACGGCTGCAACCAAAAATGGTCGGGCGTTGTGGCGGGCGCCTATAGTCCCAGCTACTTGGGAGGCGGAGGCAGGAGACTCGCTTGAGCCCAGGAATTGGAAGTTGCTGTGAGCTGTGATGCCATAGCACTTTATCCAGGGTGACAACTTGAGGCTCTGTCTCAAACAAACAAAAAAACAAGCAATGATAAATTATATTTCTTTTCTTTACTGCTTGTATGTTTAAATCTTCACATATATTTTGCTCTTCTGGCTTTTTTGAAGAATTTCAAAGATGCTCATGTATTTTCAAGATGGATTTTATTATTTAAAAATAAAATTTTCTCATCACATTTGATTCTATTCATTGACTTCTAAAATTTTATATTCATAAAGTATGTGGTGTGAGTAACCAAGGTACGGCTACTAACTTAAGAAGAACATGGTTTCAATATAAGCAAAGAAACTGTTCCTAAATTTTGATATAAAATTTCTGAGGACCAAGTTTGTAATCTTGGACATGAACTGCTAACAATGTCACAACTCATTACCCAAGAATATGCTTTACTGGCTCGGCGCCTGTGGCTCAATGGGCTAAGGCGCCAGCCACATACACCTGAGCTGGCGGGTTCGAATCCAGCCCCCAGGCCCGCCAAACAACAATGATGGCTGCAACCAAAAAAAATGGCCGGGCGTTGTGGCGGGCGCCTGTAGTCCCAGCTACTTGGGAGGTGGAGGCAAGAGACTCACTTGAGCCCAGGAATTGGAGGTTGCTGTGAGCTGTGATGCCACGGCACTCTACCCAGGGCGACAGCTTGAGGCTCTGTCTCGAAAAAAAAAAAAAATAGAATATGCTTTACAAATAATATAAACAAGACATTCAATAAATATAGCTCTTGTTTTAGAGTAATCAACTTACTGCAAAAAAATTATTCATGGAGATAAAGTTGTTGTTTTCAGTTTTAAAAAGCTGAATGTGATTAATATCTCTGACTGTAGTTTGGTCATGTAGTAAAATTAAAACACATATATAGCAATTAATTCATAGTGTCATAAATACAAATTTTACATCATCAGTTTATAGCCTACAGAGCAATAAAACACAAGCAAATTCCTCTTGAAAAATATTCATAATAAAAAGCCAAAAATACATCAATATGTAATTATAACTGTTGCCATGAAAGGAATTTTGTACCAATTCCCTGTTCTGGATCACCATCTACTTCATATTATAAACTAACTTAGATGTAGTTTATGTTTGCTTTTACTATGACAGAGAAATAATAATAAATGATTCCAGCAATGTTAATATTAAATAAACAGCGATTTTAAAGGAAAATATAGTGATAATTTATTAGAATATACATAAAAGAGGAACATGAAGATCTTGTAAATAAATATGGATATGTTTTTGTATTTGACTTTCAGGTGGATGTTTTTATGATTTAAATTTTAAGTTTTAGAACTAATTGTCAAAATATTTTAAAGCTTTTCCCTGCTTCTTTGCAATTCCCTGTATTACCTTTACCTTTGTAATATATCCAAATTATTTTCTTTAATTTCTAATGCTAATGAGAATATTTGTAAATTTAGTTAAATGTATTTATGCTTTGCCAGAAAATCTAGAATATAAGAAAAAATAATCCAAAGCTACAAAAAAAAAAAAAAATCCACAGCTACTAAATTTCAAACTACTTGATACTAAAATCAAGTACAGAAGACAAGACCACCGTAATATGAGGAATGCTTAGAAACTGTGGTGAAAATTATATCATATCCTACAGGATTTAGGAGGTGTAACTTCTTTCACTTGGGGGATTGGGGGGAAGGTTCAAATTTAGAGACATAAAACAGTGAATCAGATTTTGCTCAGTGAAGACAGGGCTGAACAGATAAGTCAAGCCACAGGAGCATTAGATGAGTTAAGATTTACTGGGATATACCAAGAAGATCTCAAAGTCAACTTGTTTTATTCTTTAGAATAAATTTCAGGGAGTACAGAGCTAAGGCTCAAAAGATAGTTAGACTAGGTGATAAAGGTTTAGATTCAGCAAAATGGATACATATATCCATGTAAGTTTGAGTGTATAAAATAGGTTTGGAGAAAACCAAGAGACACAGGAAAATGGAGATCACTGGACTGCCTACACCAATAGTCTATATTAACCATCTGGGGGGAGGGAGGAGTTCCCAACAACAGAGGAAGATGATTCTTTGTGAAGATAAAAGAAATGGGGGGAAAGTGACAATAAAGAGATAATTTCTGATAAGGGAACAGAAAGATATTAGATTGTTTGAAATACATGTGAAACAATGTATGGTTTTGGCAGGGTCCACTTTGTCCTTTAATAGACGATACTGTACTTTTAAATCTGGGTCTATGTGTATATGTATTTTTTTAAAGTTTTTTAAAATTTTATTTTCTTTATTTCCTGAGTTTTTATTTTTACTTTGTTTTTTCCCACATTATTATGAAGGTATGTATAATTAGGTTATATTATCTGCATTTGTATGGTAAAGAACAATTTACAGTTGAGTCCCTCACCCAGGGGATGTGCCTATATCCCTACTTTGTGTCTGTTAGGGGGGAATTTACTGAATCTCCTCCTCCCTTCTTGAATTTATTTTTGTTTTTTCTCTTGAGGAGTGTGTTTGGTTTTGTCAGAAACCAAAATGTCTTCCCACGTGGCAGTACCATTTTGTACTTCCACCAGGAATGAATGAGAGTTCTTGTTTCTCCAAAACCTTGCCAGTTTTACATGTTGTCAGCATTTTGGATTTTGACCATTTTAGTAACTATGTTGTGGGATCTCATTTTAATATGCATTCTCCGATGACATATGATGTGGACTATCATTTCATGTGTTTGTCTTCTGTGTATTTTCCTTGGTGAGGTATCAAAGTTTCTGTCTCATTTTTTACTTAAGTTGTTTCCTTATTGTTGAATTTTGGGAATTCTTTGCATATTCTGGATAACAGTCATCATGTTTGTTTTTTGCAAAATTTTGTTCCCAGTCTGTGGCTTGTCTTTTCATTCCCTTATAGTGTCTTTTGCAGGGCAGAAATTTTTCCTTTTAATGAAGTCCAGCTATAATTTTTTCTATGATGGATAGTGCCTTCTGGGCTAAATTTAAAAAGTCATTGTCAAATCCAAAATCTAGAAGATTTTCTACTATATGATCTTCTAAAAGTTTTACAGTTTTTGTGTTTTTTTATTTAAGTCTACAATGCAGTTTGAGTTTTTGTTTTTTTTTGAAGGGTATACAGTCTGTTCAGCAGTTTTATTTTATTTTTTTGCCTGTTGATGTCCAGTAGAGTGTCCCAGCACCATTTTTTGAAAAGACTATCTTTTCTCCATTGTACTGTTCCACTGTCATTTTTAATGGTTGCATTGTATAGGACAAACATTAAACTTCAGTGAGACGATACTCTCCACACTGTTTTTCAAATTACACTCAAACACATGGGCTTTGGTTAGCTTCTTATCCCAATGGGCCGCTAGCCAAATTTTGGCCAGCGGCCC
Organism: Arctocebus calabarensis; assembly: GCA_963573935.1. Classification (NCBI taxonomy): domain Eukaryota; kingdom Metazoa; phylum Chordata; class Mammalia; order Primates; family Lorisidae; genus Arctocebus; species Arctocebus calabarensis. The sequence goes on from CAUYON010080036.1 coordinate 4,983, forward strand.
TCTCTTACTGAGGACAAAGTGTGCTTAGAACATTGTTGGCCAGAGCGGGCTCGTTCAAACCTCTACCCCTCCCTCCACGGCCCAGTTTCCTCGACCTCCTTCGGGGACAAGAGAAGGGCCGGCTCCCCAAGGGACCCACCGCGTAACGGCTTTCGTAGGTGTTAGAACCGATCAGAACCATTTGTTACCGAACAAGCTGTGATGCGGAACCAGCCTGCGCGGGTCCCGCGTGTATACGTATTTGGATGGGACCCACATCCGTGTATTTTTAGTTATATTTATAATGATATGTGCATATATTAAGTGTTAATTCCTCAATATTGCTTTTGATCACTCCTCACATGCCTTGACATTTTTTTAAATAATTTTTTTCTTATAAGTTCATGATATTAAAACCAGATGTCCATGTAACACATTCTCTCTACCTCTTTTGTTTAAGCCTCATAAGATGCCGTAAGCCACTTCTGGCAACAGGTCTGTGATAGTAAATAAGTGTAAAGAAGCGAGTTCTGTGTCCTCAGAAAAACCTCCCTTTGTATGTTTATATAATGAGGTTCTCTAGGTTTTCCTTTGTACACAAAAAAGTGTGACTTAAAAATAAAAATTAGTAAACTAAAACTTGACAACTATTGGTAATAGGGTTTCTCTCAGGTAAAAATTGGAAATCCTCAGAAATATTAAGTAGTAATTACCTAAAATTAGGTAGGTAATAGTTGCTCACCGATGTTAGATAAATTCTTAACCATGTGCAAGAGAATCAAAAGAGACATACAACACCTGAAAATTTCTATCACTGTTGAAAATGTGAGGCATAATTTTGTCAGACTCTTCTTTCATCCTGACCCAAAAGTGCTAGTGACCTTCCCTATAGGTTAATGCAAGGCCAAGGACCATTCCGAGCCTCCCTCACTGCTCAGTTGACGATGCTGTCCTGACCTCTATGGCCGTGATCTCAATCACCGCAGGAAGAAATCAGGCATGACACGGATTAGAAATACAAGCTTGCAGGAGGAGAGCCAATCTTAGTTGCAGGGTAGCCCTGAACCCTCTCCGCAAGGGCTATTTATTAAGGTTATAAACAACAGGTGTGGAGAGTTCAGGTAATTGACATAAACAGGTGTGGAGAGGTCAGGTAATTATATAGGAGGGCTGCCTGAGTAAGGATTGCCATGTGCTCTCCTCACGTGGTCTTTCCCCACAACCCTCATAAAGAACTACTAACCATCACTGTTTAACACATGCTTACTAGTGAGAGAACCGACCTCATCTCATCCCGGAACACTGAGTTACTTGCGGGATTGCCCCCAAGTCAGCAAACATCTCTAAGCTTGCCAGGAGACTGTCCTGTTCTCAGCGTTTCCTTTTTAATGTGATAAGAATCAGTAACTGTCCTTAGCAAGCTTGGTGTCCATTCTGCTACATGATTCAACTGCCTGTAGAGGCTGTTATCTTTGTACAGCTTGAGCCCGCCAGCCCCCCAAGGGATTATCATATTATACCCACAGCAGACTGCTTTGGGTACACAACATTTCAAATAGTCTGCTTGTTCATAATTATTCTAGGGCATGTGGGTTTATGTCACAGTGCACAGTTGAATCAAAGTAGTTCTGTAAAGTGATTTCTACACTTCCTCCCACTGAGACCTAATTAAATACAAATGACTCTACAAGGACATACCACAGTAAAGAATGTAGGAAGGCTAGTGCTGTGCATGGCAGTGCTAAACAAACTGCTGGAGGCGTGTATATAAACCACAAAGCTAAGATTTCTTTATCAGACACTCATAGGTCTATGCTATTAAGCCATACAAAGAATTCTCACTCCTTCATAGAACCTCCACAATTAAACATTTGTTTAACATTAAATTTTCTATGACATATACCAATGTGATTATTTTTTGCAGATTTTTACAACATATTTGTGACAATTTCTGAGAACTTTTTCTTTGCTATTTCACCGATTTGGGAGCATATATTTAAATCAATAATGTTGTTAATCGTGCTGCTTCCCAAGCAGGTTTATCTGCTTGCTGACCAAGAGGAAGCCAATACCAGGAGACAGCAAGATTTACAGCCGAGAAAGTTATTCTGCATAGCACTAAGCCGGGACACTGAAGGAATTTCTCAAGTCTGCTTTTCTGAGAATTAGGGAGACAGGGTTTTTAAAGACAGTTTGGTGGGCAGAGGATGAGGCAGTCAGGTGTGCTAATTGTCTGTGTTCAGAGCACAACCATCAGTCCCTTGGTATATAGGGCACTGTCTGGGTGGGTCAGACAATCCTTGGAAGGCTGGAACTGGGAGATAGCTCAAAAACTACCTGAGCTTCTGCACAAGAGATGTTAATCTTTAGGACTACCAGCTGTGCTCTCTAAAGTAGCAATTACAGAGAAACAAACAAGGGGACAATGGCTACTATCAAGCAAAGGAGGGGACAATGGCTGATTATTACCTTTATTTTAGCTAAGCCAGCTCCTTTACAGAATTCTGGGGTTCCTATTGTAGTTCTCACCTTGTCCTCCTCGGTCAACTTTCCAGAGCAGTTTCAACTGAGCAAACTATGAACATCACAAAGCGAAAGAGAAGAGACTTGGGACAATATCAAAGAACCTAAAACATCAGTGTCGTTTTATTAATAATGATTAAAGATTGAAGATGTATAACTTAAGATCGAATTAACTATTATGAACATTACATCAGACCAATAGTTCTCACTGAAAGAGGATTTTGCCTCCCTGGGGACATTTGGCAACTTCTGGAGACACTTCTGGTTGTCACAGCCAGAGGAGGATCCACCAGCATCTGGTAGCCAGCAAGACTGGTAAGGTGAGATTCTTGAATTCAGCAGATGTCTGGCCTGAGTTTTTGTATCCAGTAGCCAGCCTGTGTCTCTTTAGAGGCACAAGGACATTTACATTAGAATGTTTATTCAACTAAATTTGCAATTGCCAAGATGTGGAAGCAACCAAAGGGCCATGAATGAATTGACACACTGTGGTATATGTATACCATGGAAAACCATTCGGCCATAAGAAATGTAAGAAGAATAGACTTTACATCTTCTGTGTTTCCCTGGATGCCCGCATGAAAGATAAAATACCCTGGTTGCAAAGTCCACATCTGTCTTCTTTACTGCTGTATCCTCATCTGAGAGCAGGTCCAGATCTGTGACAGTCTCTCAGTGAATCTCCTTTTAATTAACAAAGGACTGGAAGGGACTGACAAAGCATGTACAGCTTGAGCATCTGGTTCCCTTTCTTCAGACTTGGGCTCAGCAGAAACAGCAAATTATGAGCACAACTAGCCACATACATGTAGTGTGCACAGCAATCAGATAAGACTTCAAACGTACACGTGATTTGCATCTACAACTTGAGTTAAGCCTTTCCCTCCCTCATCCATTTGAAGGATTAGACTGAAAAAGCTCTGAGATCCATTTCTGCTCCTGCACTGCATGATCTGGGCTGTGGTCTTGGGGAGACCCGTTGGTTTCCCATCTCTGAACTAAACCAAAAGCAGGGCTAGTACTGCTCACAACCAAAAAGTGAACATGAGCATCAGCTTTGAGAAGCTTCTGTTCCTTGGTGGGACTAGCTCTGACTTAGACATACATGTTAGCATTTCCTTATAACACCTACTGACAAGACGAGGCTCATCTTAATGGTGTGCTCTCAAAGATGTCCCTTTACAAATGAACTCAGAGTAGATCATCTATGTCAAGCTCTCCTAATAACTGTCCTTGGATGGGTTGTTGTTCAGGGATCAGGTATGTTCCAAAGTGCTCTTCTCCCTGCCTGCACCCTGGACATACTGCCTCTCCTCTTGTGCGGTGAGTATTATCTGTTTGGACCACTCAGAATACATTTTCCCCACCTGTTAGAAAGAGATATCTAACTTTGTTTTTTCACGTATGTATCTGTACTGTGTGCATTGGGAAAAACTGACCCTACTTCCAATCCATTAAATGGCTTAAATCACAGACCCATTGAGTGCCCTCAGAAAGCTTGGGGTCACTCTTAGGCATGTCAGTCTGTAGTTCCAAGGAGAGGAGACGGTATCTCCCTGGGTGAGTTTCTGTTGCTCTGCCCACACAGTGGATCTTCACTGCACGTTCTAGGTGACTCTGCAGAGCTCCAGCCAAAGGCCTGTAGCCTAGTCAGTTTGGTGGGAAAGCCTGGACCTCGCCTGAAAATTAAAGAGCCAGGTTTGGGCAGTGAGGCAATTCCTAGAAGAGAACAAAAACAAAATCAAAAACAAAAACTTACAAAGCCAGAAACATAGGAACAGACAAAGCAAAAACGACAATGAAACTAGTGGATAAGAGTAGAAATGAAAGTTCCTGGCCACACCTGTGCCCCAGTTCCTGTTCCTCCCACTTCCAGCAGCATCTGTCCCAGTGCACTCTATGTGCAGAAAGTTCCCCCAAATTTCTTCAGCTCCTAAAGGTTTTGGAATCATCATTGTCTCCTCTCTTTCCCTCATGCCACACAGATATAATCCATAAATGTTGTTGGCTTTATTGTAACTTGTGTTGTTTTTATTATAAAATAAAAAGAGATTCTAGACATAAAAAAAAATCGAATTAACTACAAAACATCAAATTGAATAGGCTTTTTGAAAAAAGTGAAAAAGCAGGGTTTAGAGTCACAGTAATAATAAACACGTGTAAAAATTAGGGATTGATATTCTGCGTACTGGTGCTGTGATTTTTAAAAAAATTTTATTCTACTTAGAAGCAACACATACACAAGAATACTATTTCTTAAAATTCATCCATTTAAACTAAACATGTCAGCTTCTACAATTCTCCTATTCCTCATAATTTATATAATATTTAACACAAAAGTTTTTTTATATGCAATTTTTAAGTTTGAAAATATCTCTTTCCGGGTGGTACCTGTGGCTCAAAGGAGTAGGGCACCGGCCCCATATGACCAAGGTAGCGGGTTCAAACCAAGCCCTAGCCAAAAACCACATATACACACATACAAAAAAAAAAAAAAAAAAGAAAAAAGAAAATATCTCTTTCCTTCAAAGTCACTATTACTAAATCTAGTCTTATGAACATCTGTACTACCATCTACTGGAAAGGTAAGTATATATCAGCAATCAAATTCTTATCAACCATTTAAAAGAGAATACATCTCATTTAAAAAAATTCAAAATGATGTTATTTTTTATAATCAAAATTTACCAAGTAATAAGGCTAATACTACACTAATAATAAATGATTACACATACAAATACTACTTAAAAGCAGATACAGATATAGTACATGCACTGTGGATACAGATATAGTACATGTGTGCGTTAATTAAAACAATTCTGAATTAAATGATATAATTTTGCAGCACCAATCACTAAATCTTTTATTTTTATCAGAATTTCACTATTAGTTTTTATTTACTTTTTAAATGTAGAAATCAAATGAAGCTTGGACATAGTGAATTAACTTTACACCTGTCAACATTCATATACTTTTCTTTCCCTAATTGTGTGTTTTTCAAAAACAAAATACTCAAATTACCAATGAATGTCAATAAGGTATCTAGATGAAATTAAAACATGCAAAATAGACAATGTATTTGTATAGAAGACAGGCTCATTTTAACGGACTTCCAGCCTTTCTGTGTTCGTGTTTGTGTGCACCGTGGTGTCAAGTGTCCACATCGGGAGAATGAAAAGCAGCGTGAAAGCAGAGAAGATGCCCAGGTGTTTTGTCCTCAGAAATCCAAGCTCACAATATGACTCCTGCTGAAGGAATTAATTTCAGACTATTAACTGCAAGACTGTTAAAACATGAACTATTTTATTTTAATTAATGATTAATTAATTTTTAAGACAGACTCACTTTGTCGCCACTTGGTAGAGTGTCATGGTGTCATAGCTCACAGAAACCACAAACTCCTGGGCTCAAGCAATTCCCTTACCTCAGCCTTCCAAGTAGCTGGGACTATAGGCGCCCACCACAGTGCCCGGCTACTTTTAGAGATGAGGGCTCACTCTGGCTCAAGCTGGTTTCAAATCAGTGAGCTCAGGCAGTCCACTTGCCTCTGTCTTCCAAGTGCTGGCATTATAGGCATAAGCCATCACTTATGGTCTAAAACATAAATGATTTAATTAACATTTCTGGCACAGGAGCATACATACCAGGAACTTCAGAACATTGGAGATAACTAACACAAAGTTCTTATAATACAGAATAATCAGCTAAACTTCTGGACGACCGTCAAGAAATACTTTCCAAATTTCTTTAGATTTATTTTGCAGTGGTTACGATATTCCTTGGTCAACTAACATATGATCATAATTGTGATAAAGTTCAAAGAAGTATTTATGTCAGAAATAAATTGGTTCATTTCTTTAAAATAGAACAGATAATCAAAGTTAATTATTGTTCTTAATGTGTGCATTCAATGAGATGTTATATGTTCTGTATGTATAATTCTTTTGGTTCCATTGAGAGATTGGGTGAATAATGCCGTAAAATGTAGAAGCTACATATGAAAACATGGAATGAATTTTATATAGATGATAACTAGTTTTAATAATTAAACATTGTTCCAATTAAGTGGCAGGAAAATCAAGTTAACAATTTTGTTATTGTTAGTGTTAGTGTTGTTTGTTATTGCTTGTTAAATAAGATTTAGTAAAAAAGATCAACATATATTTGAGTTTAGAATTAATTTGCAAGGCATTGCAGCATCTGGTAAGTAGAAATGGATATTTACTCAAGCTGTAGAAATGTTAAAAAGAAAGTACTTAAAGTCAGGCTTATTTAAGGAGCTCATTATTTTTATTCAAGTACACACTAAATATGCTTAGAAATCAACATTTAATTATTTTGGTTAAACTTCACAGTAAAGGTATAGGCTGAAATTGTAGAATCCATATTCTCCTTAATTAGGAGTTAAAATAATGGTAATAGGAAAGAAAAATTGCTGTTTGCTATAAAGTTTAGCTACTGAGGTTGGCAAGTAATAACATAAATATGTTGATTTAGAATTATTTACTAGAACAATGACTTACATATATCTATAGTCATTAGAATTTTATGAGCTGCTCTGACTGCTATTGAACGCTTTAAATATGTTCTAATAAATACAAACAATCACAGTTATGTATGTATTCTTCACTATGTGCTTTTATTCTACTTTGTAATAAATAACTCTTAATAAAACAGTTTTTAAGAGGCAATCAATCTGAAACTCCAAAAATTAATCAAGTTTTAAATTCATATAAAAGATTAAAGCAGTGTGCAGTATATTACAAAAAATAAAGTCAAAAAATGTAAAATCAATAAATTAATGATGATATATTATTATAATCCTCAAAATCGTGGTTTAAGAAACCATGATTCATATAAGCAAAAATTAAAAATTATTTTTTAAACAAGGATACTTTGCCTGCTGTGGTGTATGCATTATAATTAGTGTCAAAATATGTTAAATAAATATACTTTTGTGAACTTTGCCCATTCAATTTTGATAATATTACTCATTAATTAGGTCTATTATATTTTATGGTTTTATGTGCCTTGTAAAAACACATTTACCAAATCTGTACACACAAGCCTTTTTTAGTTCTCACCTACATACTCAAACTTTCTTCTGTATTATTTATTCTTATTTTCTTCTTCTTGATTTCCATTCATCCTTGATTACTATAATTTACCTAATAAAAAAAGTTAAAGAATTGTTATTACCAAGTGTGACTATATGCATAAGACACATAGATAATATTTCAATGATTATTTTAATTTTCTTAAGGAACTTAACTGTTCCAAACTGATAACATGTGAATTATATTTACGTTTATACATTTTTATGATAAAATAAAAAATCATAGGCAAATCATGTGGAAGAGTTCCTATCTAATAATAGTTATGATAAGTACTTAGCTGTACCCATTCTTGCCTGAGAGGAAAATATATGAACATTTTGTTAAATGATTCAAACAACTTTTCTCTCTTTATTTATTACATACCTCCATCTACTGCTCATGAAATATATATACATACACAGTATGAAAGAATGGTGAATGATCCCAACATTTGGGATCTTTTTATCTTAGAAAATCAGGGAAGAAATTCCAAACAGAAAGTTACCATTAAACAGCTAGTGTCCATACCCTCAATCTTAAAATTATTGTTGCAGTGATAAAATCTTTTCATTTGAAGGCCCTTTCTTAATTCTACTGGTAAGACTTAAACTAAGTTTATCTTTGGGGATTATAGGCTGTACAGAATGTATCCTGTCATACATGTTTCTATTTTTCATATTACCCCACTGGATACTTTCCAGATACAGATAGTCCTTTTGTGTGTGTGTGTGTATACACATAAACATATATGTATTTAAATTTATGTATACATATTTCCCCATGTCAATACACAACTCAATTAAATCGTTTATAATTTATATTTTTTATATTTTTTGTACTTGAACATCCCAAGGAGCAGACCTCTACATATTTTTTTTAAAAAAACTTTTGTGATGAATTATTCTAATAGTGAAACTAAACAAAAATAATTCAAAACAGCACTAAATTAGAAGGTTGGCCATGTCTTTAATGACACCATGTATTACTGTGTGTGTATTTTTTTTATATATGTGAATCTTATATTTGATTTTCCCAAGCATAGAAATGGTTGTTTTATAATCATATAGTCTTAATAAAAAGAAATACATTCAACATTTCCACAATTATCATTCCCTTTTACTGTGAGCAAATTAGTTTCTGGTGCTCACCCATGGGAGGTTAACATGCTCCTCCAGAACACTGGGGTTCAATTTCTGTTCCTCTTCTGGTACAGTAAATGACACTCAGGTGCCTGATAGAGTTCATTTGCCTTTCAGGCATACCATAGTCACTGAAGCATCACACAATAGTATTAACTTGGATTGTAAACTCAATGAAGCAGTACATACCATTCCCAGGTTTACGCTATGCATAGCACCTAATTCATATCTAAAGCTGTGCTTTCAGTTTGAATTTTGTCCAAGAAAAATAATTAATTTTGCAAAAACACAGCTAGAAAATGCTGAGCAATAGCATTCAAAATTAAGATGTACATTACAATTTTTCTTACTAGTTGTATTCCTGGTATTTCTAATCGGATCTAGCTTATTGTTCTTCTTTCTCTGAGCATGTTTGTCTCCCCACCTTTTAACTTGGTAGGATTTTTTAATTGGAAAAATTTATTTACACTGCTGCTGTCAAAATCCCCAGAGTTGATTCTGTTTTCAACCATCCTTACTTATTTTAGTCAGCAAAAGAAAACTGAATTAAGAAAATTGTCATTTTAACATCATGATAAAATTTACTTTTTATCCCATAAGGTTTTCTCCTATATCTTTCCTGCATCTGGTGGAAAAAAAAATCATAGTATGAGAATTTTTTTATGGTTTGCTAAAAAAAAAATCTGTTTCCATAAAGTGTATGTCCTATTTTAATCCTCATTTTTATAAGTGTACAAAATGTGTTAAAGAAACATGAAAGAACAAAAATCCATAAACCAATAAGTGTAGACTTAATTTAATTTATTTATTTATTTATTTTTTTGAGGCATAGACTCAAGTTGTCACCCTGGGTAGAGTGCGGTGACATCACAGCTCACAGTAACCTCCAACTCCTGGGTTCAAGCAATTCTTCTGCCTCAACCTCCCAAGTAGCTGTGACTACAGGCGCCTGCCACAACGGCGCCTGTCCGGCTATATTTTGGTTGCAGCTGTCATTGTTGTCTGGCCTGCCCAGGATGCATTCAAACTCACCAGCTCATATGTATGTGGCTGGTGCCTTAGCCGCTTGAGCAACATGCAGTGAGCCTGTAGATTTTATTTTATAGAAGAAAAACTTGTTTTTAAAATAGTTTCAATAATGCTAATACAATATCGATAACATTCATGTGTGTGTGTTGAAGACTATAATAAGGTGAGAATATCATCATAGAATTGTCTAAGTTTCTCATGGGAAACTTACTTTGAGTAGATATCTAGCATCTTTTTCACATGACTCAAAATTATTGCCTAATATTGGTAATATACTCCTTTGTAAGATCATTCTGAATGTAAGATAATTTGGAAGTTATTATAAGAAAAATAAACAGAACTTTAAAAATTATTTTTTCAGGTAAATATAGAGGAATAAAAAGATTAATAATCAGTACAGCAGAGTGGTGCCTGTAGCTCAAGGAGTAGGGCGTTGGCCTCATACACTGAAGGTGGCGGGTTCAAACCTGGCACTGGCCAAAAACTGTAAAAACAACAACAGCAAATAATAATAATCAGTACAGCAGAAAAAAAAATAAGTGTTTGGATAAAAAGAGAAAAGAGGAAATGAAGAAATGGAGAAGGGATGAAGATGGAAGGATTGGCACATGGTTGTTACTAATTTCAATTTGAGGGACAATCTCATCTCAGGTTGCGTTAATCTAAGGGGCTTCCACGTCTTCATCAGCAATAGCTCCTTTTACGTTAGAATGCTCTGTTAGAAATTATTTCTTGGCAGGAAGACCACTTGAGGCCAGGAGTGTGAGACGAGACTGAGCAACATAGTAGACTTCATCTTTACCCAAAATAAATAAACAAACAAGTAAATTAATAAATAAAAATAAAAAAAGACGGTGTTTCTTACATTACTTTGAAATTTGCAAATTCTTTTCTTGTAGCTCTGTTTTTCTCCTGCCTCAGATAGTCAGTGGTCATCACCTGGGAGCTTATTGGAGCAGCAGGCACTCAGCTCTCTCTGAACTTAACTGAGTTAAAATTTGCAATGTGAAAAGATCCTAAATAATTTGTGCATGCTTATGATTGAGAAGCACTCATATGTGTTTTAAAATTTAAAGACAAACAAACATTAAATAAAATGCTTTTTTTGAACTAAAGTGAAATCTTAAGCTCTCCTGGCCTACTGACTTTACCCTGTTGGCTAAGGGGACGCGGGGAATACCCTGAAGCCTGAGTTACTAGCATCGAGAGAGGATGGTAGACAGACCTCATGGTGCCTCCCACTTCTTGGATATACCCTGTAACTAATTAATAAGCCTAAGGCTATATAAGTTAAAGCTGAAACCATATCTGCAAGTGATTAATTTAGTTAAGAGATCATTTCAATCTAGGTATATGACTTGTCTAAGGTGGCTTGTGTCTGATTAATAAACTTCCTTATCTTAATTTAAGACATTCTAAACCTTTAATCAAATACAAAAAGACATTGTATTTTAATGCCTTTAATCAAATACAAAAGACAAGGTCTTAATTTAAGACATTCATCCCTTTAATCAAATAGAAAACAGATAATCTTTAAACCCACCTATAATCTGTCACCTTTTCAAGATGTCCTACCTTTTTGGACCAAATTGATGTATACCTGCCATGTATTGATTTATGAATTTTTGTATAATTTCTATCTCTCTGAAATGTGCAAAACCAAATTGTAACCCAACCCCTGGGAGACGACTTGTACAAGTCTTCTCGGGTGTGGCTTTCTAGGGCATGTTAACAGGTACTTGGCCAGAATAAACCTCTTTAAATTATTTTACAGACTTTGGGATCTTTTTCATTAGTACTTCCAACTGTATAGAATTTCAGACCAGGAGGACTGAATGTGGAAGATATCCTTGAGGATTTGCACAAATTTTACAGTAGGAATTTAATATTGTTCAGAGCATGCTACAGAGGGAAGAAGACTTAGTGGCCATAGAAAATGCAGGAAAGATTATTGGAGGCTCACTAGAACTTCCCAGTCAGGGAAGGAATAGCAGTGTAAGAAATAAAGGCTTCTATTTGAAAACCTTTGAAACAAATGTTAGTCCAGATTTTACTGCAGGTGTAATCTCTCATTGTCCTGCCTTCCCTATGTATCCCTATGTATGTGGGAGTACATGGAACCATAGAAAACATCTTAGAGGCTGGACACAGTGGGTGCAGATTTATGCCTGTAATCCTAGTACTCTGGGAGGCTAAGGTAGGAGAACAGCTTGAGCTTAGGAGTTCAAGACCAGTCTGGGAGACCCTACTGAAAACAGAAAAATAAGCCAGGAATTGTGGCTGGTGCCCCCTCAGGCAGGAAGATCGCATGAGCACAGGCGTTTGAGTTTGCTGTGATCTAGGCTGGGCTATGTCACTCTATAAGTGACCTAGCTAGATTCTGTCTCAAAAAAGGTGGGGGAAGGGGACATCTTAGATTACAGCAAAGTGTCTTCCCTGACCTTAATTATGGTGTTAGGAAAAGAGAGTGAAAAGTTAATCCTTTAAGCATCAATACCCAAGAGTTGATATACACGTCTTCCGTCTGTGGGTGTTTTGTTGTTCTTGCTATTGTGTTTTGGGTTTTAGAGGTGAAAGGCAGAAAGATGTGAATAGTGAAGGAGTGAGGCACATTCTGAACCTTAACGACCACTAAAGTGTTATTCTGAGCTCTCAGAGACAGGAAGGATGAAAAGGAGAGATTTTTCTCACAAAAACATTATGAAATTCAACGCCATTTGATACTGGCTCACCAAAACGAACTCTTTGTAAAATGATTCTAAGTTTATTGCATGCCATAGTGAGTAAATATACATTTCTATTTTGTTTATTTTATCTGGACAATAAATGCAAGTTTTCTGGGCTAGAGGAAGACCAATTATTTACTTAAAAACTATCTTAGCATTGTTTGCTCATGCTTCATTTCCTTCCATGGGACAAAGAGGTGAGAGCCCATTGTACTCTCAAGGTGTGTGCAGGTGGGAGGGGGTAGAAAAACTGTACTATAGAAGAGCCTCACGTTTTGAAACTGGAAGCTCATACAGCTGTTGACATATTCATCTATCCTCCATTGTAGAGAGAGAATGGAGAGAGAGTGGCCCTTTTCTCAGGAATGTAAACTAATCTCTTTGGGAAAGAAAGACAAAATCCCCTCCTTTCTCTTACAACCTTTTGGAATGAAATGAATGGCTCTTGGTTTTGTTACCCTTTCAAACATAAAGATACAGCTCTAAACTTTCACTTCAGCATCCGAGGAGTAAATCACTTCAGCATCATTTTTTTAGGAAAAAGACATTCTCTCTCATTAAAGCATGTCAACTTTCTTTATTAGAAAACCCTGAATGTACAGAAAAATGAAAATATTCACATTATTTCTCAAAAAGAGATCCCTGCTCTACAGTGTCTTTGTAATATCTCTAAAGGGCAGGGACAAATCTGTGGTATTTAGTAAGATTTTGAAGTCTGGTTCATGGTAGGTCTTCCAACATAGGGGCCCAGTCAAGATAAGGTAAGAGAAGCATGATGGAATAATTTAAATTTGGTAAAATGAGTAAAGCAAGGATTTAAGGCAACACATGTGTAATGTTTTACACATGTGTAAACTGTTGTTTGATGTTTTCCATTGAAGAGGGATGTGTGTTTCAGAAAGTTTCTGGGATAAAATTATTTGTAACTTTTACCTTCCTGGGTAAGAGTTTCCTAGCATACTAGTGTTAAGTCGATGAAGAAAATGGAATGATAATTAACGTTAATATAGACTGTAAACTGTGTAGCTTTTTTCAATGTTTGACTCAGCATATTCTATGTATCTTTCATGTGCAGGTAGCTAATCCCACCTCAGCTCCCACCTCCCTTCCACACCCCAGCATGTCCTAGCCATTGGCTATGTCTCTTAATTGTATCCTTGCATCTGGTGAAATAGCAAATACATGGGATGAGTACAGCGTCAGCATAAAGAGGCTGTAACAGGATAAAATAGGCCCCTGACTATTTATGAGTCACTCCCACACTTGAAAAAACTTCAAAATACTTAGTATCAATTGAGGGGGAGGCAGGTGTCACAGAAGGCTCTGGAGTCCCACACGAGGTGTCAAACCTAAAACGCTTCATCACTTCAGCATCAACATCACATGAGTTCTGCTCACCTGAAGCCTGCTAAGTCTGCTGTTTAGGTTTCATTACTAATTCTTAAAGAAGTAATTAATTTTCTTGCAGTTAATCCATAATTCTCATCGACATTAAATTTCTCTAAGTAATATTTAAGAAAATGTTTATAAAATTTTCTATTAATATACCTAATTTCTTGGAAAGTATCTTTTTTCTCATTTCTTACATTTCCTCCAATGCTTGTAGTGGTTTTAAAATTGCCAAATAATATGCTATAAAATTATGCAAAGAAAATAATTTTTTAAATGTACATGGAAATGCTATAGAGGAAAACACATAAGAAGTATATTTATATTCAAGTATTTTTAAAGTATAAAAACAATCACACCTGTATGTGCAACATAATCACTTCACAATCCAAAACTATGATTAATCTGTTGTTTATAAAACCTATTTGGATTTGTAAATAAAACTGGATTAACAAACCATGAATCAGATTAGGAAGGCGAAAAAAAAGCAGTTAAATAGATGTTTCAGTAAAGTTAGAAGCTTTTAAGCAAAAGATTATTTGTAGATAGCTCAACTTTTGCATTAGTAGAGGATAGTAGGTTTTGCAAATCTATAATCCTGTAATATGGTCCATGAAAATGGTGGTTCAGAAGAAATAACTTTAAGAAGGCATTTGCAATCAAAAACCTTGCACTGAAGAAACCCCTCTAAATCTTGTTTAACTCACTGTTTGCCAAACTTAATTAGCCATCGGATTCTTAATTTAAATGTCTTTTAATATAGAAGAACTAACACAAAAGCTTTACATGGTGTATCCATTCATTCCTCACTGTGACAGATCATATTCTATGCATTTGAATAGGAAGTACCTTGCTATGCAAAATGTAGACCAGCAGCGCTGGAATCACCTGGGACATTGTTAGTCCCAATACTAAGTGTATTTGTTACTGAATAAGTAACTTAGTTCTGAATAAGAATTTAAATTTATAAGATCGCAAAGTAATTTATAAGCATATTAAAGTAAAAGAAGCATAAAGGAGCTTAGGCAATTTCACCCCCAATATGAGTATTTTGAATTAAAGGCCCTTACAAATCAACAGACATCGGTGGGGGCTTTCCCTCTGTGTAAACCAGATGGACCCATAAAAAAGAACAATTACCTCTCTTCTCTGTTATCTTGCTATATTTCAGGAAACATCAAGAATGCAACCAGACCTAGCCCAGATCACATTAAACATAATACCTGTCTCTAAGGTTGCAAAGAGAATCATTTGAAAGTTGATCTGTTTCTCCCATCCATCATCCTTCCCAGCAATTATTTATTTCCCCTGTACAGAATTACCTGTATTCCTTATCCTCCCACCTCAAAAGGAGAGCATACAAATTTCTGGAACACCCCCCCCCATCAATATTGGGTAATCATTCTGTGTGCACAGTAAATAAATTCTTTCTTTCATTAATCCACCTAAATTGTGAGCTGATCTTTTAGTAAACTTTTGGGGCAACAGACAAGTTTCCTTTTGCCCCAGAAGTAGTAGTATAGCATTCTGATTTTCAACCATTCATGAATATGAGAATAATTTGGAAATATTTTTCTCATCTCAATGTGCTGACACTACAAGACCTCAGGCATTTTTTAGACAGCTCACTAGATAATCCAGTCTACAGCCAGATTTGAGAACTGTGGTAATAACAGAAGAACACAACCTCTAAAGAAGCATCGATAACTTGTCTTTCCTGTCTCAGTTAACAGCAACTTTACGTTTTTAGAAGTTCATGCCAAAACCTTGGAGTCATTTTTGACTCTTACATTTTTTACATGTCAAATTTCTTGTGTCACAACTCTTATCGGCAATGGACCTATTTTCAGTAAGGTAATCAAAAACTAGTTTTAACTTAGTGTTTGTAAGTAAAAATATACATATATATTTAATATAAATTTAATAATATATGTATATTTAAAAATATTTAAAGTATATGTATATTTTAAAAAATGACAAAAGTAGGAAACAGCAGTTCTTAAGACACCAGACTTTAAGGAAGTAAAGACAAAGATCCCGAGGATGGGAAACAAATTGTAGTGAAAGCTACATTATCCAGACTTACTGACCCCGGAGGTTTCCAAGCTGCAGCTGAAGGAGTCAGACTTTCGCATTGAGTTTTCTAAAATGTCTATTTTCATTTTCTCAATTCTACATATACCATTCTTTGGCAAAATAGGATTACTGTGCATTACTTCAATAGATTATAACTCACTTTCAATTTCCATGTTAAATCTATTTGAAATTTTTCTTTCTTATACTTGAACCCAGGATAAGCTTTGCACACTTTTGAGTATCTCCTCTTGAAACTGTTTTCTTTGAGCTTTGTTGACACTCAATATTCTTAATTTGTCTTTTTCCTCATGAACCCTTTCTCTTCTCTTTGAAGTTTCATTTTCCTCTTTAATGTAATTAAAAGCTATTGCTCCATTTAAACTGGTAGTCCGCATTTTTGTCAATGACTTCAAGGCCTCTTATACAGAAATAATTGTCTATTGCATATTTCCCCCTTACTCTTTTTCAGGCCTGGTTCTATAATAGTTTCATCTTTTTCTTGAATGGGAACCAACCTGAATCCAGTTCAGAAAACCTAACATAGGAAATCTGTTTGACACTTCCTTTCTCTTCAAACCCTATGTCAAATACTTGTGACAATTTTACTTCCTAATTATTTCACAAATTTATCCGTATTTCCATATCTTCAACTGCACATTCCTTCTGGCTATTAAAGTTTTTCACTTTGAAGACCACAATAGAATCCAAAGGGGCCCCCATAACTCCACTTTTTCTTCACTCAAATTTATTATCTATAGAGTTTGATTTTCTGTTTGTTCGGTTTTCTTAAATAACGTCATATGCTGCTCCCTGATTAAAATGTCACAATCATTCTCATTAGTCTAGGAATATAAACAGAATTTGGTTGTGATGAAGAAAGCTCTGATGATTTTGCTTCTGCTTATCCTACCAAAGTCATTTATATCAACTTTTCCCTCACTCTTTTCATTGCAGCTATGAAGCTTACAATGTTAGTTTTTTTTCTTTTTCTACTCTTTGCCCAGGTAAATCATGCTCATCCTCATTATTTAACGCAAATAGGGATTATTGAAACTTTCTTTCATCTCTTTGGCAAGCTGATGTTTGCCCATAACATGTCCTCAAACTCAGTATACCTCTTTCTTGTAGTACCATGGTACGTAGTGCAAATGTAAGTTGCATGCTTACATTTCCTCGATTCCCCTTCTTGCTTTTGTTTTCCTTTTCTCCTTTTCTTTTTTTTTTTTCATTAATGTCTGTTTCTACCACTAGACATTAAGCTTCATGATGGCTAATTCAGCATCTGTTTCCGCTCATCACTAAATTTCTGTGTTCTATTGTTCCTGACATATAGTAGACGCTCAATAGTTGTTTAATGAATGAAAAAATAAATGAATAAATGGATGAACTTATAGACTGAGACAAAAGACAGTAACTTAAATTGCACACTATTCCAAACTCGTAGAATCTGTGCTCTCTCTTCTGAAGGATTGAAAATGTTCCTTGGTGTATAGTGCTGGAAAGATGGGCACACACATGGATTCCTGTGTACTATCCTGTAATCCCTCTTCCCTGAATGAAAGCAAGGCTGGAAACTGAGCATCTGAGGACAGCGAAAGCTCTATATTTTGTGTAATTTATGGCAAGGAAAATTTTATAAGCTCTTTATCTCTTTTAGCTAAGTGTGCTCTTTTGGAACCAGCATCATGGATCCCTAGAATCATAAAGCTACGGATTCTGAGCAGAGATTGATGATTAGAAATGTGAATTCATGGAGAGGAATTGGACTTCAGGCCACATGATAGTTCCCAATTATTATTTTTCTTATTCCATTTGGGATGCTGTAACAAAATGCCAGACATTGTGTGGCTTATAAGCAACAGAAATTTATTTCTCATAGTTCTGAAGGCTAGAAGTCTGAGATCAAAGAACCAGCATATCCAGGTCTGACGCAGATTTGCTTCCTGGTTCGTGGAAAGTCGTCCTTTTGCTGCGTCCACACAGGTTAGAAGGGGCAAGAGATCTCACTGGGGCCATGTTTATAGGGCCACTCATTGTATTCATGAAAACAGGGCCCCCAGGATTTACTCACCTACCAAAGTCCCTGCCTCCTAATGGCATCACCATAGGGGCTATTTGACATGAATATCAAAGCTGAGAAAATCATTGTCCAAGAGACCAGAGGTCGCGTCTGATCCGTCCTCCCGGTATGAGTTATTTCCGTCACTTTCCCTTGGATCCGCGCCTCCGTTTCAGTTCCGGTTTAATGTGAGGTCTCTTAGAGCACAGAGGGAAGCTCCTGATCCCTGAAGTTCAAAACGTGAATTTGAGAGGACTCAAACATTCAGACTACAGCACCTTTCCTCCCATAGTGGGAAAAAAAAAGGACATGAAAGTGTGGATTGAGATACCCTTGAGCCCTGAGGCTAAAAGATAAGATAAGAGGGTGGTTGCCGAGAAGCTTTCTCCAAGGACGTTTGGAGGGGGCGGTTAGTCTTGAGATGGACGTCTGCTTTCACATTCAAATGTTCACCAGCCTGTTAATACCTATGACAGCCAACAACCGGCTCCTGTGGCTCAGCGAGCAGGGCTCCGGCCCCATATACCGAAGGTGGCGGGTTCAAGCCCGGCCTCGGCCGAACTGCAAAAACAAAAAAATAGCCGGGCGCTGTGGCGGGCGCCTGTAGTCCCAGCTACTCGGGAGGCTGAGACAAGAGAATCGCTTAAGCCCAAGAGCTGGAGGTTGCTGTGAGCAGTGTGACGCCACGGCACTCTACCCAGGGTGATAAAGTGAGACTCTGTCTCTACAAAAAAAAAAAAAAAAAAAAGACTAGAATAATAATAACAGAAAATAAGTCAGAAGCAACAGGACACATAATCAGAGGTTTGGAGTTCTTACAAGACAAACATAAGCAATGCAACAGTGATGTAACGAAAGCAATAAGGAAATAAAATGAATTATAACATGGAAAAAGGTTTGAAGCAAAATAACACAACCATATTTTCTACTTCAAATAATTCAACTGATAGATTGAAGGAAGGTATACACACTGATGAAACCCAAATCAGTGGAAAGTTCAGTAGAATAAAAATGTTAAAACACAAGGCAAATAGATAAATGAATAAATAAATAGATTATAAAATGTTGTAATGAAGAAAAATATAAGTGACATAGTGGATAGGTTCAAAAGATACAAAGATTTAATGTGTGAATGCACTTTTACAAGGAGAAAAACAATTAGATGGAGAATTATAAGTAGTACAAGACTGATGCAATAGTATATGCTGGAGCAAATCTGACTGTGTAGATTGAAAGTTTTCAAATAGTTTCTGAAAAATAAATCTAGAAATAAAAGACACTTACCTGAAAATGTTAATATTCAAAATGGATAACAAGTGGTCCTATTTGGGCTTCAGCCCATCAAAACAGAGGCTAGCTAAAATAATCACTGGCTTTATAAGTATACATAGTAATATTCAGTATGGAATTAAAATCTTCTTATTGAAATTCCTGATTTATTTTAAGAATTTAGACATAGAAAGTTACTTATGAAAGACAAATTGTTTATTTTATGTCAGATGTCTCATCCATAACAAAGCTAGAAGAGACAACTCTGTTCAACTCAGAGAAAAGGGCTACAAATACCCAGTAATTATTAAGACTAAGTATGATTTATCTGTCAGGGAAAAAGTGTTTTACACAAAGTCAAAGTTTTATTATTACAGAATGTGTGAGATCTTTAATATTTTAATTTGAATAATAAAAATGCAAGAAGCATATATGACATGCATAGCATATGACAAGATTATTTGGCTATAGAAGGCATATTGAATACTATTCTTTAGTGTTCTGGAAAATATGTTATATTTTAGGAAGTACTGAGATTTTATAAGTTTTGCTCAAGAAAAATTAGAATGTTGTCATTATAACTGCTGGACACATAAGAAGAGTTTCTGAAAAAAGGTTCTTATTTTTATTGCTGCTTATTCTAGGAAGGATAAAACCTTTTAAAAATCTCTTTTATGGTGAAGATTAATCTCAAAGACTTCAGACTTCCTGCCCTTAAACTATGATGGGAAAAAAAAGAATATTTCCGTAAGTAAAGAAAAGGTCTGCTACATATTAAACTGCTCATAATAAATTTTGAATTCAAGTTCATTTCATGTCACTATCATGCAAAATAATTTTGGGTTGCTCTTCTTCTTATCCCAATAGCATATGCATAGTAAATAGATGACAGGCAGTATCTTTGAATAAATCATTGAATCAATAAACAAATAGGGAAATGTAGTATTTGAGATGAGTAGCAATCTAAATTATAAATCTTTATATATATGCTAATTTTTCAAACTATCTCTGCTTTAGTGACTCAAAGAAGTTATTTCAGTATTTCTAGGGAGATGGAAATGAGGAGAAAATGCAGGTTGTGATATATATCACACACACATACACACACATATATATGTGAGTACATATTATCTTTTCAAAGAACTTGCATTGTTTGGCAGTACCCATATGTTATAAATCTCACCTCCCTTCAGACTTTGACTGCACATGTGACCTAAGCCTTGCAATCATATGGATTCAGTTGAGACTACCATTTGGGAATTTGAAATGTGAATAAAACTATCACATTGTTTCCCATGTGGTGGCAGAAACATCTTGTACAGTACTTGAAAAATTTATTCCCTAAATCGTAGTGTCTACCATGATGGCTGAAGTAGCCATTTCTATTCCAATCTTGTTTCTGAGTTTTATTATTTGAGTCAATCATCATGATGGAAATAGCACTGGTTTCTGCTGTGACCTTATAATTAGTCATTGTTACAACTGTAGTCTTAACTCTCTCCTGGTCCTCAAAAATATTTTGATAATTATACTTTACTTCAAGTACTTGTTTTCTACTTAAACTAGCAAGAATTGGTTCAGTTGTTTTGTATCTAAAGAAAAATTCAAACAGGTTGCCAATCTCTAGATCATTATTCTGATCCAAACATTTCTATACCTTGACACCTGCCTTTTAGGGATCTCCTAAGATCTCATGCTTACCCATTTAGAGGGGGTATGTGGGATCTATTGACACTAAACAAGTGATACTTTCTTCCTTTAACAAATATTTGTGGATACCCAGCTTCACTATTGACTGTCTGGGTGACCCTGACCAAATTACTTAATCATTCTGTATCTTTTTTGCACCATGTGACTTTAAAGAAAAGCAAAAATACATATGTATAGCCTTAAGTAGAGCAGGAGTTCCTAAAATAAACAACTTTCTAAAATACAAAATAAGTTAAAATTTTGATAAATTGCTTTTTAGAAATAGTAAACTATTTGGTGAAGATGATTACAATGACAGAACAACATAATGAGATAATATATAATACATTCATGGCATTTTATAAATATAATAAAGTTGGTGTGAAAAATATCAAATAAATTATATATAAATGCAATTTATAAGGAAAAGTCAAATGAGCTACAAAGATGTGAAGTGAAGCTTATTGTTTTGGTTGTGAATGAAAAGTAAATACATTCACTGATTCAGCAAAATTGTAGAAGTCAAATAATAATGCATGATGATGGTAAGGGTCTGGGGAAAGACTAATCTTCACATATATAAGTGGTAATTTAACAAAATTATGAATAGTAATACTTGACGATCCACAAGGTAGGATCATCATGTATGGGTATGGATCATGTATCCATTTGTACACCTGGGTATTTGTTCCAGAGATACGAGGGTATAAGTCCCCAAGAAAATGTGTTGTAAGGAGTTTTACCATAACATTATTTGAGTACTAAAGTGTAGACACA
Organism: Arctocebus calabarensis; assembly: GCA_963573935.1. Classification (NCBI taxonomy): domain Eukaryota; kingdom Metazoa; phylum Chordata; class Mammalia; order Primates; family Lorisidae; genus Arctocebus; species Arctocebus calabarensis. The sequence continues at coordinate 26,734 of CAUYON010080036.1, forward strand.
ATCTAAGACACATATCTCTTATCTATCATTATCAAGATGAGAAATAATATTCTGTATGCTATTTATAGGGAAAATCCGTAGTCATAAGAGTAACATTTAAGTATGTTCAGCAACATGGACAACTGTTTAAAAAGAATGGTACTGAATATAAATGAAAAAAGAGAATAACATTTAGTGCAATATTATTTGCTTAATGTAATATATACACCTTATGTGCTTTTCAAGTGTACATATACATTCATGGGCATTCATTAATACATAATTAAAATCTATGGAGGGGAAAAAGAGTAGAGTTGCTGTCCAGAGAAGAAACATCAAAATAAGACATTGAGAAGGACAGAAGAGGAGGAAAGGAAGGGAAGAAAGAAGAGAAAAAAGAGGAGAGGGAATAAGAGAGAAGAGGATAAGAAAGTCTTTATATATATGTTGAGTATCCCTTATCTGAAATGATTGGGATTAAAAGTATTTGGGATTGGGAGGTGCCAGTGGCTCAGTGAGTAGGGCGCCAGCCCCATATACTGAGTGTGGTGGGTTCAAACCCGGCCCCTGCTTAACTTCAAAACAGAAAAATAGCCAGGCGTTGTGGTGGGCCCCTGTACTCCCAGCTACTCAGGAGGCAGAGGCAAGAGAATCACCGAAGGCCAGGAGTTGGAGGTTGCTGTGAGCTGTGTGACACCATGGCACTCTACTGAGGGCGATAAAGTGAGACTCTGTCTCTACAAAAAAAAAAAAAAATAGTGTTTGGGATTATTTTTGGAATATTTTCAAATACATAATGAGATATCTTGGAGATGAGACCCATGTTGAAATGTTGGGTTTCAAGGCAGCTTCCTGAATCCTCAGTTCTTGAACTCCTCATGGCCAAAGCATGAACAGTCACCCCAAGGTAAGGCAAGCATTAATCAAAGTTTATTTAGGAGAGGAAAATAAGTTTATAGAGTAAAAACGTTTAGAAGCAAGATACAGTCTCCATAGACAGTGGATGGTCCTAAGCAGCAAAAGTTATACTCACTGGGTTAGGCCCACCTCATGATTCAGAAGTCACCCTGCAACCAGGGTCTTACTGTCCACATGGATCTATCTTCTATGAGTCTCTCAGAACCTATTGCAGGGGTGTGGACCACAATGTATATTTAAGGTAATAACATGATGATTAGTTTTATGGCTGTTCAGATCACCTTCAAGACTCTGTTGTAGGTCCTTTTCCTCTTCATCCTTTGGCGGTTGACACACTAAGTTCTGATTGACATGCTGGGAGAGTACTCCCTCCTCCCCTGCTGTGAGCAATTACAGGAGAAAGGACTAAGGTGGGGCACTAAGGTAGGGGCACCAAGGTGGGGGTTTGGAGGCCCCACCTGTCACAACCCCTATAGCCCTGGTCTCCTTGCTGCAGGAAGGAACCAGGTGTTGCGGGGATTAGAAGTACAAGCTTGCAGGAGGTGGGCTAACCTTGATTGCAGGGGTTAGCCCTGAGAAACCTCCTAACCTTTTATTGAGAGGGTACATGACAGGTGAGGGGAGTATTAAACAATGACTACGCACCTAAGGATTGCCATGGGCTTGGACTCTTTCTCTGCAATGAACACCTGGGAATGAATTGCCTGAGGGTCCCCCCAGCTGCAAATCATCTTGCTCAGAGGTCCTCTGGCTCTTGGCATCCTTTATACCTGCCCTTTTCCTCCTTCCTCAGGAGAGACTGATTTCTAGCTATTTATATAACAAAAACACAAAATTCATTTGTTTCATGTGTATTGGGGGTCAGGGTCCCCAGTTCACCAAACTCAGTTACCCTCTTTTTTTTTTTTGAGACAGAGCCTCGAGTGTCACCCTGGATAGAGTCCTGTGGCATCACAGCTCATAGCAACCTCCAATTCCTGGGCTCAAGCAAATCTCTTGCCTCCACCTCCCAAGTAGCTGGGACAACTGGTGCCTGCCACAATGCCCAGCCATTTTTTGGTTGCAGCTGTCATTGTTGTTTGGTGGGCCCGGGATGGATTCGAACCCGCCTGCTCAGCTGTACGTGGCTAGGGCCTTAGCCCATTGAGCCACATGCAATGAGCCCTGTTCTCCTCTTTTGATTACTTTGCTGAACTAGAAATTTCAACCAAGGTGTGGTGGGAATCAAAAGTGAAAGTGGGTGGAAACCAAATAGTAAAACTGGAGCAGCACAGGCAGCCTGAATAGAAAGCAGAAGAACCTGCACAAATTTCAGTATAACAAAGAGAAAGTTTATTTAAGCACAAAGAGTCTCTCACAGATGAGAAGAGGTGAGAGGGACACAATGCAAAGGAGCACCTGGATCACCATCTGAAATTGTTTGCAGGCCTTTCATTGACCTCCCTCTGCCTCCAAGAATTATTGCCATTTTCTGTTCATTATTGATTATCGCACTTTTCTATTGGTCACTGATTACCTAAGTTACCTCACACCCACATTTTCCCCCCTTTTTTGGCAAGAACTGCTGAGTGGTGAATGTTCCTATGGGCCCTCCAGACTTCCCTGGTCACCAGGCCAGGCATTCCTCCCACTCCCCTCGACCCCCTTTCTTCATATCCTCTCTCAATGTATACCTGATACATACACCCTTAAGGGAATTTAAAAAATGTTTTCAATAATTTGCTCATAAAACAAAGTTTCTAACATTTACTCGTGACATGAGGTCAGGCGTAGGATTTTCCACTTGGGGCATCATGCCAGTGGTCAGAAAGTTTTTGATTTCATATTTATCAATTAGGGATGCTCAACCGGTATTTCAAAAAATAAACTCAATTCACTGTTTATCTGAGTATTTAAAAAAGAAGGTAATCTTACTACCTCATCACTCTGATATACTAGGCAGTTGGGATAAAATTATGAGCATATTTATATATTTATATTTTAAATTTTCATCTCCAAATGGCTAGATATGGAAAGTTACATAACAAGAGAGCATAAAAAAGCAAATAAACCTTGGAAAAGTTAAAGCAAACTTCAAAATCAATAAAATATTTGCATATCATATAAAGAATGAGAAGATGCTGGATGCAGTGTCTCATGCCTGTAATCCCAGCCCTTTGGAAGGCCAAGGACCGAGGATTGCTTAAGTCCGGAAGCTCAAGACCAAACTTGAGACTCCCATCTCTACTAAAAAAGCATTTTTATAATTAGCTGGGTGTGGTGGTGCATGCCTTTAGTCCTAGCTACTCAAGAGGCTGAAGTAGAAGGATGGCTTGAGGATTGCTAGGAGTTTTGAGGCAGCAGTGAGTTATGATCCTGCCACAACACTCCAGCTAAAGTGACAGAAAAAGATGGTGCCTCTAAAAAACAAATACAAAGAAATTCTTGAGGAAAGAAAGGTAGAAAAGCAAGACATTCTTTTTATCAAATCTAGTTGACATCATGGGACTTCACAGTGTTATAACTCATTTTCAATTTTCCAATTTGAAATTTTGACCCTGACTAGTCTCAGATTTGAATCCATCCTAACTCTATAATTCCTGGTCTTAACCTAGAAATAAATTTTATATACAATAAATCTTATCTTTGGGTAAATACTAGATTTTTGGTATAAACATGTATGGTTCATATATGAATTTCCCAATGCTCTTTATACATTCTTATGCTCCACAGGTGCTAAATATTTGATATTTAGTTTGAAATTCACATAAGTAATAGCATTAGTCACAATAGTAGACAAGTTTATTTCCATGTGGTTTAGTTACTGCTCTCTTTATTTCTTTTTCTTTTTCTTTTTTTTTTTTTTTTGCGATTTTTGTCTAGGGCTGCGTTTGAACCCTCCACCTTTGGCATATGAGCGACAGGTGCTGACCTAGTACTGCTTTCTTAAACTGCTGTTATGTTTTCTCAAATTGGAATATGTTATCTATATCTGTGTATTTGAAGAAATGATCATTTCTACTAACAATTTCACTAAAGTTTTCAGTGCTATTGAACAAAATTGGTGGAAGAAATTATCAGCCTTGCCATGGCTAAAAGGAAGGACTAATATAATCCACTTTAGACCATTTATCAGACGTGTGTCTAGAAACTTGATTGTCAGTAATGACACACTTGTTTTAAACAATATCCAATTTCAATATGTTTTCTCAAATTTTATTCTCTTAAAAAACACAGAAGTTTCAAATATCTATACTACCTAAAGCAATCTACAGATTCAATGCAATCCCCATTAAAATTCCATCATCATACTTTCAAGATTTGGAAAAAAATAATTCTTTGTTTTGTGTGGAACCAGAAGAAACCCTGTATAGCCAAGGCCTTTTTTAGTAATAAAAACAAAACAAAGCTGAGGGTATCACCCTACCAGACTTTTGGCTATATTACAAGGCCATAAGGATCAAAACAGCATGGTATTAGCACAAAAATAGAGACACTAACATTTGAAACCAAATAGAAAACCATGAGATGAAGTAATCTCTTGCAGCCACCTGATCTTTGATAAACCAAACAAGAACATATACTGGGTAAAAGAATTCCTATTCAATAAAAGGTATTGGGAGAACTGTAAAAGACTAAACTGGACCCACACCTCTCACCACTTACAAAAATTGATTCAAGATAGATAAAAGATTTAAATCTGAGGCTTGAAACAATAAAAATCATGGAAGAAAGTGTAGAGAAAACCCTTGAAGATATCGGCCTGGGGAAAGATTTTTGAAGAAGATTTCCATGGCAATTGCAAACAACAATGAAAATAAACAAATAGGACTTAATTAAACCGAAAAGCTTCTGTACAGCTAAGGAAACAACAACCAAAGCAAACAGACAACCTTCAGAGTGGGAAAAGATACGTGTATATTATGAATCGGATAAAAACTTGATAACTAGGATCTATAGAAAATTCAAATTAATCAACAAAAAAAATGACCAAACAATCCCATTTATCAATGGGTAAGAGACATGAATAGAACCTTCTCTAAAGAAGACAGATGAATGGCTAACATACACATGAAAAAATACTCATTGTCCCTAATTATCAGAGAAATGCAAATCAAAATTACCCTGAGACACACATAACCCCAGTGAGAATGCCCCACATGACAAAGTCTCAAAGCTGCAGACACTAGCATGGATATGGAGAGAAGGGAACACTTTTACACTGCTGGTGGGACTGTAAACTAATACAACCTTTTTGGAAGGAAGTATGGAGAATCCTCAAAGAACTCAAGCTTGACCTCCCATTTGATCCTGCAATCCCATTACTGGGCATCTACCCAGAAGAAAAACACAAAAACAAAAACAAAACAACAACAACAAAAAGACAGAAGTTTCTCATGTTAGCGATATCACCTCTTGAATAGCTAGAAGTATTGGAATGTAAAAGTATTATAGATCTAAACCAGCGTAGGTGAACACATATTCAATCAGATTAAATGTACCATTGCTGATTTTTCTAAGAAAAAAAGTCACTTGCCAACAATTGCCAAATGAAGATAAATGAATTTATTTTGATCTAAGTCTGCAAATAAATGCAAACTTTGACAATAGCAGAAAAGGTCAGTTTCATATTGTAAGTACTCTTTCTGTTATATTTCTTAAGTAGAAGTACTAGTCAGTGGAACAGTTGTGGTAATTTGTGTCATGTTGATAATAAAAGAAAAATGTAAAGACTAAAAGACTCTCTACTTTTTTTTTTCTTTTTTTTGCAGTTTTTGGCCAGGGCTGGGTTTGAACCCACCACCTCCAGTATATGGAGCCAGTGCCCTACTCCTTTGAGCCACAGGTACTGCCCAAAGATTCTCTACTTTTTATTTTAACTAGTTATAAGTTCATTCCCCACAACACTAGTATCTACTTTGTAATGTTGGCATCAAGTTAACTAGATTACACGACTCTCAGGAGTGTGCTTTACTTTTGATTATTCTTTCACTTGCAAAACTAACTTTACAGAATTTGAATGATAATATGACCTCTCAAGCCCATGGATATATCCCATGGTACATGGTGATAAAAAGGAGAAAATCGTTTTCTTACAACAGTCTCTTTTTCAAAAGAAAACTTGAGCTTTGATCTTTTTAGGTCCTGTTGCTGTTTATATTCTGGGACACAATGTCATAGATCTGCAGTGTTATAATTTAGAAATTCTCCTGTGGCTGTAAACCAGGAATAAAAATCCATGGCTAGCCAATCATATTGCAAATATTTTAGATATGAAAGACATAAAACTATCCCTTTATATTGAGTTATTCTCAATACATAGCATGCACAGTGTACCTCTGCAGTTTTGAAAACAGACAAGTTATATTTAATTTGATGTAAAGATGAGAATTGCATTCCATACTCATTAAGTCATCCTGCAGGTTTTTGAAGAGGTCCTAAATTTTAAAGTGCGTGACTAGTGGGCCAATTTTGATTTTAGGCAAGCATGACATGAAATAAACATGCAAATGGCAAACAGAAAGCTGTTAATTTGTGTAAGAAGTTAAAGTCAAGAAAACAAGAGGATAAAAGCGGTTAGTTTGTGCTATTACACCATGGAATCCACAATTCACATCCTGGGGGAGTGACAAACCAGTCATTTAATGCTATGTCAACACATGTATCTTGTCTTTCATTAGCAAACTCTCCCGCTGGTTTGTACACTGTCAGAAGTAGACCACCTACTGAAATTCATAGAGGTGTGGAAACTGGCATGGTTTAATAATTCTGTTTTGTTTAACTTCCTTCCTTATCCTATTAGAAGTCATCCCTGCATTTTTAGAACAAGTATGTATTAGCTTCACTTAGGAAGTAAACGTTAAAAATGTTTATGATTCAGATGGCCTACTTTCCCCTTCATTCCTTAGAGCACTTTGAATACCCTAGTCAATTGAGGGTTACATTTGCCCTTAAATTACCCATGTTTTATCTCTGCACACAGTCTGCCCACATCATCTGTGAATAAATAACCATAAAAAATAAATGGAGAGGAAAGACAACCGCATCCATCTCCCTTCCTGTTTGAAAAGTGTTCTATTGAGATGTTGGTTAATGACCTAAGCCGTAGTATAGATCCAAAGGATTTTCACACCTCCAGGTCAATCCCTCCCCTAGAAAAACTTGTTCAATTCAAGTCTTTTCTGTTATAAAATAACATTGCTTATAGGCAGTGGCTGAGTAAATAAATATTTACATAATTATATATGAAATGTATTCAGCACAATTAACTAGAAACTCCAGGAGATGGAAAGAGAGCCAAATACAATTTTTTTTCCATGTAATATAATTTCTTCAAACATTTTCTAAGCATAGTCAAAGGTCAGATAAAAGGTGTCCCATTTTTTTTTAACAAACAAAACCATATTTATTTTAGAAAAATATTACTTGTAAAATTAATTCCTGGAATAATTTTGTAAATAACATAAATCATTATGACTTTTATACTAAACAAAAAATACTTTCACATATTTGTGGCTTTTAATATTGTTGTGTGGCTTTTCAATATTGCAAATAGTAGTGTTTAAGGGATAAAAAGTTAAATAACTACTTCAATCACAGACATTCTTTCCATTTGAATTGATAACCATTCTTTAAATAAAAATGTCTTTATTTAAATTATTTTGACTGTTGTCTTCTTAGAACTACATCAAAAACCTATGGTTTTTTGAAAAGAAAAATTTATATTTTTTGCTTGTTTTTAGAAGCAATCAAATTAAGGTAACTTAGGAAATCAAGGAAAGTCACAATAATTTTAAATATTGGATTTATAAGCATTATAATCAGAATGCAAGCAAATAAATTCTAGAACAGAAATATCAACATGTAGAAGAGTACTTTGATTATTGAAACACATATATAATCATCCAAAGTGATTGATTTGAAGTGTAGTACATATTTTAAAAACATAACATTCAATGTATGTTTACTTAAGTATATAAAATTTTTTAGATATAGCCCAACTCAGTGTTTCAAACTTAGGAAGGTTTTGTTTTTTCTTGCCATTTCTTGTTTAGTATAGGTAAGTTTTGTGCTTTGGGAGAACTATGAACAACAACTCTACCTTCAATTTAAGAAATGCAAACAAATAGGCACTATTGCCACCCAACCAGGTTCACCTGCCTACTGCACAAGAAGAAGCCAATATTTAGACAGAAGGGTTTTCTCAAATCCTCCTCCCCCAGGATTGGGAGGGCAAGAATAGTTTGACAGTCAGGAGATTAGGTAGTTAGGTTTGCTAATTGGCAAAGTTTGCGTTAATATTATAGGGTCTGGACATTATCTTCTTGTTTTGTTTCAGCTCCCAGGGTGATGATTCCAGTTGAGTTGGTTTCTTATCAATCCACTGGAATGTGGGGGCTAGAAGATATCTTAGAAGCTACCTTTGGGGTTCCAAAAGGTGATGTTATCTGTGGAGAAAGGCTAAGAATCTTTACAATTACCCACTATAAGAAAAAGTTGAGAATCTTTATAAAAACCAGCTTTTGCTTGATAGTAGGCACTGTCCCCTGTTGGCTTCCAGCTGTTGGCAATCCACTGGAATGTGTGGCTAATTGTTATCATTATTTTTAGCTAAGCGTGTTCCTTCACAGAGTTTTGGGACCCTTACCTAGTTCTCACCTTGAGCCCCTTCAGAAATTGGTAAGGGGTATTTCAGTTCCAATTGAATATTAAGTTACTAGAAGTAAAGTGTGTTACCTAATCTTAGCTTTAAAATATTGGGAATTTTTTAAAAACTACAATTCTTGAAATGCAAAAAAATTTCTAAAATTATTCACTGTTTCTCTAAGACTTATTTTTAGTATTTTTTACTTATTTTAAATCAATATTCATCATAGGAAATGAAAGTTTTTCATAAATATGTTTTAGTTGATAAAAATGTATAAAGTCACAATTATTTGAAATAATCCTTAATTGTAGTTAATTGGGGAAAGACACTTTTTGAAACACTGAAATATGTACACACTTTTGTATGGAGGAACATTTCATAACATTTGCAAATGTTAGCTTATTCAAGAAAGACTCAAGCTTAGTTGATTCAAAACTAATGCTCATTCTGACTTATTGTTATAAGATTTGCTTAATAAAAACTAGTACAATCTGTATGGAAAGTAGTATGGCGATACCTCAAAGAACAAAAGTCAACCTTCCATTTCATCCAACAGTCCCACTGCAAGGTATGTACTCAAAGAAAAAAAAATTATCCAAAATAAAATTTGCACTCGAATATTTATATAGCAACAAAGTTCACAATTGCAAGGATGTGGAAAAAACCCAAGTGCCCATCAAAATATGAGTGGATTAGTAAATGTGTTATATGTACACCATGAAGTGCTACTCAGCCATTAAAAAAAAAAAAAATGGTGATCTGGTATCTTTCATAACAACCTGGATAGAACAGGAGACCATTCTTCTAAATGAAGTATCACAAGAATGGAAAACCAAATACCACATGTTCTCAATATTAAACTGGAACTTGGTGATTAACACTTATGTGCACCTGTGGAAGTAAAACTCAGTGGCTATCAACTAGGTGGGAGAAGAGAGGAGCGATTAGGTAAATTTACACCTAACTGGTGCGCAGCCCACATTCTGGATGAAAGGCCCATTTATAAGTTTAACTTAAAATGTACACAGGCAAATTATATAACCCAAATGTGTACATATTATGTGACCATAATATGTAATATTACCACATCCTTTTTTTTTGAGACAGGGCCTCAAGCTGTTGCCCTGGATAGAGTGCTGTGGCATCACAGCTCACAGCAACCTCCAATTCCTGGGTTCAAGCGAGTCTCCTGCCTCCACCTCCCAAGTAGCTGGGACTACAGGTGCCCGCCACAACGCCAGGCCATTTTTTGGTTGCAGCTGTCATTGTTGTTTGGCAGGCCCAGGCTGGATTCGAACCCGCGAGCCCAGGTGTACATGGCTGGCTCCTTAGCCCATTGAGCCACAGGTGCCGAGCCACCACATACATTTTTTTAATGCAAAAAAAAGTACAGAATCCCAAAAGAAAGAAAAAAAAATAGTACAAAATCCTAAATAGACTTTCTAAAAAGATCCATTGAAAAAAGAGGAAAATGCTTTATCTTTTTCAGGAAACCCACAGTTATGAAAATTGAGAAACATTAACTTTAAATTAAGTTTCCAAAGATTCTAAGATTTTGTCCAGGTTTTTATATTGTGGAAATCACTGTGATGTTATATTTCTAAATAACCACTTTATGCTTTAAAGAAATTATCACAACTTTAAATAAATGTGTATATCTGAACTGTATTTCATATTTCTACCTTCAGAGACATATAACCTCAACTTATAACATTTATATGTAAGAATGGTCACTTCTAAACCACCACCTAGTATTCATGCTTTTTAAAATTATCATTGATTCTCAGGGTGGCACCTGTGACTCAAAGAGTAGGGCACTGGCCCCATATGCCAGAGGTGGCAGGTTCAAACCCAGCCCCAGTCTTTAAAAAAAAAAAATTATAATTGATTTTCTAGAAGATTGAATTTTAATAATTTTAAAATCATACCCTTTCTTCTAATTTTAAGGAGTTTAAATATATTCTGTTTGAAGTTTTTATGTTTGTTTACATGTTAGTTTCATTTTCTGCCTTTTTTATTATGGGAAGTTTGTGGTTTTAATTATTCCTTCTGTTGCAATGCTTTAAACTGATTTTAGATTCCCTTTGAGAAACATAGTATATAAGATCATTATCATAAAGTTTTAAGGTATTATATTTCTTCAATGAGAAGTAAAACAACCCTGTATGTGTATGTGTGTGTATTTAAGACTGCATCCCCTAAAAATCTGGGAAGCATCCGATGCCTTACAATTTTCTGATCAAAAGATGTGTCAAAACGCAGTCAGAGGCCCACACCTCAATTTTTCATTTAACATATCTGGTTTTGGTTGACTAGAGGATGTTTATAGCAGAACATTAACAAATATTGTCATTTGCTGGGGTCAGCCAGGTCGATAGCTTTGAGATTGAAAGTTGTCTTAAATTATACTATCAGCTTTCGAAACCTCATTAGACTTAACCCATTTAGGCGCCACTGACTTCTCGGAATCACCAATAGAACCCCGATCAGAAAACCACAGAGCAGCCAGTCTTCTGCTATCAAAAACCTCAATATAATTTTATGTATTTAATATTTCAAAAAGTTTGTAGGAACACATACTCCCCGCTGAGCACTCTAACCAGTGCAGATACAGCTGCAGTCAGTCAACCCGGTGAGAGCTGCTGACTGCTCCCCGTCTGTCGTTGGACTTGGCAGCTGGAAAGAGAACAAGAAGAAAATGAAATGAATGCTTTCATTCGATTTGTGATTAATAAATTCCCATAATTGGACAGTCAGGCAACCAGTAAAAAGGAGAGTGTAAGTTACAGGAAAATGAGAATTCTATCCTGTAATTTAGCCACAGGATTTTGAATATAACTTTACCTTGTTTTTCCAGAATAAGCAATTTATGAAGGATTAGTTCTCACTAATGTTTTTCTAAACATTTACTCTATTACAAAATTAATCAATTTTCACCATGGATTGGTAACAATGAAGTCTGAGAGATCTCCAGCAAAGTGGCATAATTAAAAGGTTGTTATAACTTATAGATAATTGTTTAGCAAGGACAATATAATGTGACCCCTGTGGATTTTAGTAATTTTTAGAAATGTATGTAATGTAGAGAAGTATAATTTCTGTCATCGGAACCTAAGTTCAATGAAATACAGCAAAGCTAAATTCTTAAAACAAAAACAAAACTTAAAGGATGTTTGAATAAACATACATCTTTTTCATAAACATATGCCTACATATATACATATTTAAGAATTATGCACACGACTGATCTATTTGTTTCTAACAGCGAATCTCATAATAATTAAATTTCTCTGCAGTGACACATTTATTCCCAGAGGGATCTAAGGGGACAATATTTACAGACACTTCTAACATATCAGGGTCTCAATTTTAAATAAAACGAACAATAGAATGACATCATACCCAAACATATTAAAATGTATTCAGTTTTCAAGTACAATGGTTTTCTTTTTGGAGACAAAATCTCATCTACTGAGGCTGGATTTGAATTCCTGGGCTCAAATGATCCTTCTGCAGCCCAGTAATTATATTTTAATACCCAATGTTACTAAAGCAAATGACTAGCACATTGAAATGGCAACTACAGAAAACAAATGACTATAAAAGGCATATTTTTCCATATTATGATTTTGAATGTGTAATTTTCTTGATATATGTAATTTGAAATGGAGGGCATTAAAAAATTCTATGGCATTATATGAACCATAATCATATAGTGGTGCTTGAATAACACATTTTTTAGTTATCTTTACTCAATAGCAGGGCACAGGCTAATCAGGAGTCAGGGTCTATTCAAGTCCAACTCTGCCATGAGCTAACCGGTAGTGCTAACAAGTCAAGAAGTTTCTCAGCTTTACTAAGAACTCACATCTGAGATCCCTCACAATTCGATTTATATCAATTACATCACAACCTCATGTGTGCACAGACATGTACAAAAGCAGAAACACTATTTTTTGCTGTCATCCAAATCTGTCCGAATATAATTTCTATAAAGTTTCATAGATATTTTATTTACAAATGCTGTGATTTATCTAAAAATATGTGCACCCAACAGTCTTTGGCAGCTCTGATTATAAAGGGAACTTCAACGTATTGTCAACCCATTTATACGCAGTTGCTCCCTTTTACAGAGTTATTGATGGGAGAAACCACCCTGGATACAGTTTTCCCTGGTGTATTCTGTGCCATCACTTACTTTTGGTCTAGTAGATAGTACTCAAACTCAAATTGGTTGGAATAATATTTATCATTATGTAAAACAGGGAGATTAAATAAAATTATGTACCTGAAGTTTTATTTTAGCTATTTCCTTACAAGCTGTTCAGTTTTCTATGCTAATGCTTTAGTCATTAGAATGAAAGTTTTTCTTTTTCTGTTATTGTTTTAATTTCAGATGAACGTGGGGGTACAAAAAGTTAGATTCCTTAGTTTGCATTTGTAAGGTGAGTAATGTGCCATATGCCCATGCAATGCACCCATGGGGTGGAAATTTACCCAACCCCTCTACCCCAGCTTCAATTTCACTGAGTTTTTCTCTCATGTGAGCATGTAGGTATAAATCTTCTACTTTCAATTTAGTACCTTGTACATGTGAAGTAATGAGAGAAAATCATTTTGGCATGTTTATGAGATGTGCAATTTCAGCTGACTCCAATCCTGAATAAGTTTTCTACTTGTTTTCATTTTCTTCTAGTTAGTGGAGAGCGGGCTGTGAAATGGCAGGACCTAACAGTTTGGGGAACATTCAGGGAATGAGCCCTCAAATGCTTCTCCTCCATTCCCACAACAGTCATATTCCTTTCTTCATGCTCGCTCTGCCAGATGTCACGAAGCTCTTTCTTTGTCCAGTTAACTACACAGAGGCCCTTGTGATTGTTGCTTTCCTACTTGTAATGTTAACAAAGTTGAGTAGAAACCACTAAGTCACATGGCTCTCCCTTTGTTTTGTTAACTATGTGGGACCCTCCTGTTCTTGCCTTCCTTCTTTCTTGTCATATGTTAATGAGTTGAATAGTAACCATTCAAATCAGTTATATTTTCCAATTGTACTGTAAGACCAAAATTATGTCTTTTGTTTAAGCTATTTCCCCATATTTTCTATGCTACCTCCCCCTAGACAACCCTATACAGATCCTATAAAATAAATCTGATTTTGTGCTTTAGGGCTGGCTGCAGCCGTCAGCCCAGTCCGTCCTCCCCGCCCCATCCTTTGTGTCTGTGTCTTCTCTTGTGCTGTGTTTTCCTCATTCCTCATCAATTCCACTCTGGTTCTCTCTCCTTCGCCATGCTGGTTTGCGATACTATTCTTTATCCTTAAGAAGGTCTTTATAAACTGTGTCTAAGATTTTGCCTGATTTCTGCTGATAACTGTCAAATATATCTCCATTACAAATTTCTTTTCTGAGATCTTTGTGTTATAGTCCACAGACTAGTGAAAATGTCTTTTCTTGAATGATCTAATAGGTCCTCAAATTGAACCTCAAACATTATTGTCTTTTATCCCCACACCTTCAATTGCATTCTCCTTTTTGTATGTTTAATGCTTATTTTTTAGTTGTTTATCTGTTAGTAATGCACATAAAGGGTAAATCTAATCCCCAGTTATAATAATGAATACTTCTTGGACCATCCTCATTATGCTCCCTTATGGACTTAAGTGAGAATTTCCCTGGGATATATACGTGTATATCCTGTAGGAGAATCAATGGGTTCTATAGCGAGAGAGGATACCTGAGGAGGGTGAGGAATGGGAGAACAGGTCTTCTCAAGGAGACCACAAGGATACACCCGCAGGGCCCATTCCATGGTCACTCAGCTCTTGGGAATTTGTAAACTTAACTTTCTGAAACTTGGAAATTTCCAAGTTCTGTGAAATCCTGTCATTCCATAGGTGCTGGAATAGCATCTCCTGCTTGATTCAAAGTGGCCAATGAGAAGGGTAGCTGTGAGTGGAACTTTTTGACTGTCGATAAAAAGGGAAAGATCATGCCAGTTGGGGAACATAGCCATTCGAAATTCTTCTATGCCGTAAACTCCTGGCTGGTATATAAAGCCCTTCCTCTTATAAACGTGGTGTTTGGGTGGTCTTTCTCTCCATTGGGCCTCGTCTTCCTGCAACAATAGGATGCACATGTATTAATTTGAGTCTGTGGCACAGATTACTATTTAGAAAAGCTGTATCAATCCATAGTTCCATTTGTAGTAGATGAGGAATGTGATGGCCCCATATTACAACAACACTTAGCATTTGCCAGCTGTCTTATTTTGTGACTAAAATTAGAAATTTGTGACTGTGATAAATTGATAGTTCATTTGGTGTTCTTATATCTTTCTGATTACCAATTATCTGGGGAATTTTTTTTTTCTGCAGGGCTGGGTTGGAACCTGCCACCTCTGGCATATGGGGCCGGCACCCTACTCTTTTGAGCCAAGGTGCCGCCCTATCTGGGGAATTTATTTAAGGGTTATTTACATTTTCAGTTTCTCTCTACTATAAATTCCTCATCCATATTGTTTGTTCATTTTTTTTTCCTCTTCATGTTGCTGTCTCTTGCAAGAGTGACTTGCATTCCTTAGAACACAGATGCTTCTCACCACCTTTATAACTGCAACCCTTAATAAACCAGTATTATCCCCAAACCCCTATCACTCTTACTTCAGATAGTCCATTTTCAACAAGGTATCTAAAATTATCCTATTCAAATAATTACATTTCTGCTCAGAACTTTCCATGTTTTTTCAACTGATTGTGGAACAAAAGACAAAGCATGTTGGAGCTTATATCCTTTGGACCCCTTTGGCTTCTGTTTTCATCTTCTATCTCCTTCTCCCCACTTTCCCCCACTTTAAGCACACTGATCTCCTAGGTATTCTTTGAAAGCAAAGTTTACTTCTACCTCAGGGCTTTGCCATTACTGTGTCTTCTGCCTGAAATATTAATAGCTTACTCCATTTCAATCATTGCTCATCTGTTACCTTCTCTGCAAGCCCTTTCCTGAGGAACCATTTAAAAATTACATTTTCATCACTGGCTCGAGAATGAAGCAAGATGGCCAAATAGAAATCTCCGGCTTTTGTCCCCTGCATGAACACCAAATTTTACAACTATCCATTCAAGAGTGCACTTTCAGAAAAATAAAAAATCCATGGAGCAAGCGCATTATCTGGTTTTAACATTACGTCAAGGAAGGAGACACTAAGGAGGAAAGTGAAAGACAATCTTGCATCCTTGCAGTGCCATCCCTCCTCAGTCCCTCGGTAGTGCTGCACCAGAGTCCTGGGGGAAAGAGAGTCTGTTCACCCAGGGAAAGAGAGTGAAGTGATTGTGTGATTTTGTATATTTACTCAGGGTCATCCTGTCACAGGGGAAGAAAGTGCAGGGCAGAATTTTGCAGGCACTTCTGGAGGGGGCATATAAAACAGCCCAGCAGCAGGCAGAAACCTGATGTCCTGACAGACCCACCACTGGCTGACAGAAAAGGCCTAGGGCCTGGGAAAATGTGTAAGACAATCAGGCCACAATGACTGGCTTTTGCAGCAAGTACCATGGCTGTACTGGCTCAATCCAGGGGAACTGGGGTACGTTTGACCCAGTGGGACACCAATGGTGGCAAACAAACTTGTGCCTGTGCCACCCCCCCCACCTGACTCCTGGCAGTGCAGGCCAAGGGGAGTTTTCTTCCACATGGTGAAAGGGAAGGGAAGGGTTCAGAGGACTTCTCTACAATGTGGGTACCAGCTCAGCTGAGGTAAGATAAAGTAGCAAGTAGACTCCTGACGCCCTGATTCCAGTCCTTAGTTCCTGGATGGTATCTGTAGAGCCACCCTGGGCCAGAAGGAAATCCAGTGTCATAAAGGGAAAGACGCAGGCCAGGTAGGATTCACCACCTCTGGCTAACGATCCTTTGGGCTTTGAATAAACATCACAGACAGCTAGGCAGCGGTGCCGATGGGCTTTGGATGAAACTGGGATGGCTTCGGGCATTACTGGTACAATTCCAGCCACCAGGGATGAAAGGGAGAGCCCATGTCACTGCTCCCCAACTGCAGAAGCCCAGGACAGAGGGCAGGGAAAGGACTGAGGCTCTTCACCTGGTAATCCAGGAAATTCCCCTGTACCTTTCTCAAGTCTACCAAAGCAGCAATACCAGGAGTCTGTAAGAAGTCACAGCATTACTGGTGTTGGAGCACCCCCGGTGCTGGTACAACTGCAGTGACCAAAGATTTAGATCGCAGCACTCAATTCCTTTCTAATACCTAGAAAGCTTTCTCAAGAAGGATCAATTCAAACCAAGCCCAGATTGTGAAGAGTAGAAAAAAATACCTAATTCATTGACACCTAGACATCAACAAACATCCCCAAACATTAAGAACACCCAGGAAAAAACAAGACCTCACCAAGTGAACCAAATGAGTCACCAGTGATCAATCTTGCAGTGATAGGGACATATGACCTTTCAGACAAAGAATTCAAAATAGCTTCTGAAGAAGCTCAGTGAACTTCAAGACAACAAAGAGAAGTAACTTGAAAGCTTATCAGAGAAATACAACAAAGAGATTGATTTCAAAAAAAAGCAGATTGATTTAAAAAAAAAAAGCAGAGATTCTGTAGCTGAAAAATTCAAATGACAAACTGAAAAATGCATCAGAGTTTCTCAACAGCTGACTGACCAAGCAGACATGAGAATTAGTGAGATCGAAGATAGGCTATTTGAAAATGCACAGTCAGAAGACTGAAACCTGCTTATAAGATCTAGAATACAGCCTCGAAAGAGCCAAACAAAGAATGACTCCAAACAGACTTAACTCAAGGCATTAAATAATCAAACTCCCAAAGACTGTAGATACAGAAAAAGTCCTAAGAGAAGCAATAAAAAAGAAAACATAACATATGAAGAAGCCCCATTACATTTGGAAGCAGACTTCTCAGTGAAAACCTTATAAGCCTGGAGGGAATGATATAACACATTCAAAGTGCTGTAGGAAGAAAACCTTAACTCTAGAATATTATATCCTTCAAAAGTATCCCTCAAACAAGAAGGAGAAAGACTTTCCCAGGCAAATAAAAGCTGAGGGATTTCATCAACAGTGGACTTGCCCTATAGAAATGTTTCAATGAGTTCTTTACCCTGGTGGGAAAAGATGTTAATGAAAAACATGAAATCATCTGAAGGTATACAACTCGCTGGTCAGCAAGTAAACAAATACAGAATACTTTATTGTTATAATTGTGTGCTACATAAACCACTTACATCTTGAGTAGGAAGACCAATAGGCAAATCTATCAAATATAACTACTACAAGTTTTTAAGAGACAGTTTAAAGAGATATAAATGGAAACAGTAAAAAGTCAAAAGTATGATAAATGGAATGAAAGTGAAGAGCTTCTTTTACATTTATCCTTGTTTGCTTATTTTTTGTAGGCAGAAATTAGATACCATCTTTTAAAAATAGTTAGGAAAGGTTTCTTGCAAGCCTCATGATAACCTCGACTCAAAAAACCTACAAGAAATGCACAAAAAATAAAAAGAAATAAATTAAAATACACCATCAAAGAAAATAATTTTAATGCAAAAAAAGAAAAGAAGAAAGGAAGAAAAAAAGAGAGGAACACAAAGCAACCAGAAATCAAATAAATTCATGGGAGTAGTAAGTCCTTACCTATCAATGACAACATTGAATGTAAGTAAACTAAACCCTCCACTCAAAGGATATAGGTGGCTGAATGGACTAATATACCTGGATGAAATGTGTATCTCACTAGTTTTCATGCTAAAATTACCTTATGAACTTTGAAGTTAAAGGCAGAACGAATGAGCTTTCATTATT
Organism: Arctocebus calabarensis; assembly: GCA_963573935.1. Lineage (NCBI taxonomy): Eukaryota > Metazoa > Chordata > Mammalia > Primates > Lorisidae > Arctocebus > Arctocebus calabarensis. Next base: position 45,089 of record CAUYON010080036.1, read on the forward strand.
AACTATCTAGGACTTGAGTGTGATTTACCATCCAACATTTGATCTTTGAGTATTCTTGAACATTTAGTTATCTTATAAAGATTTCTCACTAAGCTTGAAAAATTGCTATTAAGCTATATCTATGTAAGCAAGTCATATATCCTTGTGATTGTATATAAGCTAGTATGTGTGACACTGCGGTGATGCATTATCTGACTTAATCTTATTACCACTTACTAGCTTGTTTATTTGGTAATAATTCAGTTCTAAACAAGGGTTTTTTGAACATATTTACTGCTGCAAAATGTATGCCCTTTACTCCAATTTTGCCTTGAAGACACTGAAATTTTATTAAAATATGCTTACACAATACCCAAACCCAGAAGTTGCAGCTACAAGGTTCCTCTAAGCTTGTCACAATTTTCACTTAGCTACTTTAAACATCAATCCTTTAAGACTCTAGACTCTAAATTCAAATGTACATGTATTCAAGGATAACGTGGCTCAGTCTCAATATAAAGGGGAGAAAATTCCAACATCTGTTCAATACAGTTGTTTTAACTATTAAACGAGAAAGCATAAATAAATTGCTTTATACAGTTCATGTTTAGATTCTCAGTCTTTATAAGAATTACAGTTACTTTTGTTTCCTCTTAACTTCTGATTGGCTAGAAGTTACAAATGGCAGGCCAAACTCTTCATACTTATATCTACCATCCTAGATAAGGAACTTTCTATCAACTGCATTTATCAAATGAGAGGAGAAAACTGGTATGTGTATATTATAGTGATTTTATAGATAAGCATTGTCCTAGTTACAGCACTTGTAAAAAAGAAAAAAAAAGTTCTTGTGTCCTGTATTCTTTAGTGTATCTGTGGTTTAAATTAGAGCACGGATTGGAATACAAAAAGTTTCTAAGACCAATAAATTAATCTTCCCACAGGTATAAGGTACTTTGCACCCCATAACAATAGATAATTAGAGCCAAAATGAAACCTGGGCCATCAAGAAGAGTGAGGTTATAATTATCAACATTCCAGTCTGTCTTGTCATTAGTCTTCATCTCAGGCCAGTGAGGGAAAATTTCTGACAATATCAGTTTGATCACTTAGCCAGATTACCAAAAGAACCTCTGAGAATCCCTTTAAAGATAACAAGACTTTGCTTTCCATGAACTAATGAAAACATTCTCCTACTCTGACTCTATTAAGCGTAGGCACTGCTAATGTACTTCTCTGGCTATATTGAAACAGGGGAACATTCTAAACATAACAGCTTGTAAATCCCACTTCTAAAGGACTGTTAAAGATTATCTTTACTTCCTACAGTGATTATACATACACTTGCAAATGTTTATGCCAAGAAGTATTTTGAAAATATAGCTTAAACCTGGTAGCAATATTGTTAGTACAGTTAAAAGCTTTTAGTGTGTTCAATAACACATTATTGGGTAGGTGTGAATGTTGTGATTGGGTATTCTAACAAATGCTTGTATTCACTTTTCCTTCCTGTTTAAATTTCCTTAGCTACACTGTTATCCATTGCTTTGAGAGATACTTAATGGTCTGTCATTAATAAAGTTACATACAATTTCTTACATCAAAGTGCTATTTTGTAAAAGTGCTCTCATATGCTTATCTAAAAAGTAGGGCTCTTTACATTTTAAATAGAAGTTTCACTTATATTTTAAAAGAAAATCCTATGTCAGGCTCTGCGCCTGTGGCTCAACGGGCTAAGGCATCAGCCACATACACCTGAGCTGGCGGGTTCGAATCCAGCCCTGCCCGCCAAACAACGACAGCTGCAACCAAAAAATGGCCAGGCATTGTGGCGGGCGCCTGTAGTCCCAGCTACTTGGGAGGTGGAGGCAGGAGAATTGCTTGAGCCCAGGAGATGGAGGTTGCTGTGAGCTGTGATGCCACAGCACTCTATCCAGGGTGACAGCTTGAGGCTCTGTCTCAAAAAAAAAAGAAAGAAAAAGAAAATCCTGTGTCATAATGTACAAAACATACCTTGATATAAATTTAAATTTTACTTGATCAATTGTCCAGATAGGCCTGAAAGAAGTGGAATAAAATAAATTACTTCTAATTCTTACTGAATAATCTCCATAATTTTGCCTTAATATATGCACAAAATATGTTCTTAAGTGGTAATGTACTATGTCTATGCAACTCAGTAAAAATATAGCTGTAGGTAGAGACATATTTGAATTAAAGTGTACCTATTATTTTTAGCTTTGAGAATTAATATGACGGAAGACAACACAGAACTTGCCTCATCTATAATTGCACATATAGAAAATTTAAGTATGTGGATCTAATTTTGAATGCATTCAGAGCACTTCACTGAGTAAATGAGAATGATGTGACATGATTTCTAAAGGCAAAAGTTGCTTTCAAATGGGTATAAGTAGAACACCATATTACAGCTTCTTAATGCTGGATTTTAAGTGAGAAAAGACAGACATTTTTCAGAGAAACAAATGTATAAAATCAGCCTTCAAGGAAGTTTGCAATTTTATGCACCATATATAGGAGATTTTTACTTGCCAAAATGTTTTAAAAGTATTGATTCAATGTTAGAAATAGTACTTAAGACTATTATTCATCAAGATTAAATTAGCAAAAGTTTTCCAAAGAATGTACCCTGTTTAGAAGGAGGTTTAACAATGGTCCATGCTATGTACTTTTTTTTAGGTATAGTAATGTTTTAACAAGAATGACCATTTTTTTTCTTTTTTAATTGAGACCCACATTTGTGCCACATAATTAGTGAGTTAAAAGAAGGGTTTGCATGCATAAATGTGGGGGAGCAGAAACTTCCTCTTTGCCCCAGCAAGTTCACAGAGATCAACTCACAAGAAGGCAAATCAATAAGAAAAAGAGATTTATTTACAATGCATATGGGAGAATCATAGAGTGATTCATCATATCAGAGAGGGGCTCAAAAATTTACATACCTTCAGTTTAGAAGGGAGAGGGAGATCAGGAATATAGATAATTCTGTTTAGTGGCAATTAATTTTTATGAGGGGGGGATAAATAGATCTTTGGGAGAATGAATAGATGGGGGAAAAAGATGGACATGTAAATGTTCCTCTTTGGAAGTTAAATTAATTAACCTAAGAGACAGGTATTATACTTAAAATTATTTGGGCCAGTTCTGGTTGCATTCTTGATCACCTTTCCTGAAATATTTAAGATAATAGAAAGGCAAAGGTTTGTCAAATGTTCTTTCCAATGATTTTTTTTTTTTTTTTAAGACAGACTCTCATTCTGTTGCCCAGGCTAGAATGCCCTGGTGTCAGCCTGGCTCACAGCAACCTCAAACTCCTGGGCTCCAGAAATCCTCCTGCCTCAGCCTCCCAAGTAGCTGGGACTACAGGCGCCCTCTAGGATGCTCAGTTCATTTTTTAATTTTTCGTAGATATGGGTATCTTGCTCTTGGTCAGGCTGGTCTTTAACTCCTGAGGTCAAGCAATCCTCTCTCCTCAGCCTCCCACAGTGCTAGGATTATAGGTGAGAGCCACCAGGCCTGGTAGAAAGGGCCTTTTTTTAGTGGATAAAGAAGGAAAACCCCTTCCAATGCCTGCTGCTCTCCAACAGCCATTAATTCCTAATACTCTTTATACCATGGAGTCATATTTGGGGGTGAAATTTCTTGAGATCCTTCATAGGAAATAATAGCAAAACAAATATTGGCACTCAGCTTCAAAATCTAGAGTGCTCTTGGCCAGTTAAATGAGCAGGTATAGATCACATATTCACCATGAATTATTTGACTACAACTGTGTGAGAACAAACTCTGTCAGTGATAATTCATGCCGGCCATTGGTGCTACCTTGGGTACAGTTTTATTTTGTTTTGTTTTTTAATCTATAAAAAGAAATAGCTGACTTACATAATTTTTAAAAAGTCCTTTCTAGCTGTAGATTTGCAATCTTTTGATTTTACTCTTTTGAAAAGAGCTGAAAAGAAGAGTAAGACCTGGACATGTTCTGTGACACTTTAGAAAACATAAGGTTGCATTTTCATGCAACCTTTGAGAATATGTGTCACATATTCAAATACAAGATATTATATTGATGAACCTTCTGATTATTACTGACCTGGATCATTGGAGATAATGAGACAATATAGAGACAGAGCATGGGCCTCACTCCTGACCAAGGAGGTAACCTATAGCAGCATGACTCAGCCTAATTGTAGAAAGAAAGAAAAAAACAAGAACATACTGACCTTAATCTAAATTTCCTCTCATTATTTTCGTATCCTAATGCTAAAAATCACTGCCAAAGTGGAGATTTAACATGCTCATGATCCATGCAGTTCCTGAAGAACTGTGACCACCAACTCATGGCTATCAAGAGAGTCCCTGCATCTGTAAGGGGTGCCTTCAGGACTGACACTGCTTCCCTCTACACAATCCCATAAAATCCCAGTCCTTTGTTCAGCGAGCCAGTCTGGTTGGCCCCTTAACAAACAACTGTTTCTCCCCTCCTCCCTTTTTTTTTTTTAAATAAAAAGTCCCTGCCAGGCACCATGGCTCATGCCTGTAATCCTAGCATCAGGGAGGCCCAGATGGCTAGAAAGCTTGAGTTCATGAGTTCAAGAAGCCTGAGCAAAAGCGAGGTTCCATCTCTACTAAAACAGAAAAACTGAGGCAAGAGGATCGCTTGAGCCCAAGCTGGAGGTTGCTGTGAGCTATTGATACCAGAGTTTCAGGTTCTTGGTCTTAGTGATTTGAAGAATAAATTCACAAACCACAGATCAGTGGTAAGACAGGATTTATTTACAGAAAAGAATACAAAAACACTAAAGCTCCTAAGCCCACGGTAGGGAGAGAAAACCCAAGTCAGGAAAGAAAAGCTCTATCTGTCTTTCTCCATCTCTCTCCGTCTCTCTCTCCAGGCTCTTTGTTTAGGGGTATATATAGGTGCATGGGTTCCTTCTATATGAGGCCAGGAAGTGAATGGACACAGTCTCTTCTGCTAGGGTAAGGTGAATCAATGTATTAATGAATACATTGGTACAAGGTACATTCAGGAAATTGAGGCCTAGGAAACTTACATGAAATTGACATAGGGATACTATAGTCATAAGTGCAAAGAGAAGGAGACACCAAGGCACCCGTGTCTCCCCTGCAGTTGTCCAGCCCCTTTGGCTATTGGACCCTCTGGTGAGGTTGGGAGGCACCCCCACTTGCCTACCTTCCAGCTTAATGGTTCATCTGCCGGCTGCCCCCGTACCAACACCACCAAGGCGGAGGCCACAGGTCCTCCAGCTCAGCTCAGCTCAGCTGGCTGGGGAGCTAACTGTCCAGTATAACTATGACACCAGAGCACTCTACCCAGGGTGACCGCTTGAGACTCTGTCTCAAAACAAAACAAAAGAAAGTCCCAATAAAAGCCTTGCCTGCATAAATCTTTCTGTTCTCAACTCAATTTCTGTTGAATCAGGGTCCGAGAACGTGAAGTGTGGTTGGAGCAATAATTCCATAACAAAAATCTTTATTTTGTATTATCTTATTATCTCTCTTTGTCCCTCATAGAAGTTAATTATAACAAAGACAATTCATTTTGGAAAATGCATTTTAAATGTTTACATTTACCTTACTTTATGCAACAATGCTATAGAGAAGTTGTGAAAAAATGTATTCCTATTTTGCCATAAAATTGCATTAGAATAACAGAACTGTGTTACTTTCATTTCTGCTATAAATTCATTTAACAGTGTTTTCTAAGACATTATGTATTTTCCTTTCCTATAGTCAGATAATCAAATAACTTACAGTAGAAACTAGGTGTTCTCAAACCTGTCTGAGCAATTAACTAGACATCCTGTTAATAATTACTGAAAGTGAGTCTTCATCCCTAGTGAGATATTTTGATTTACATCTTTTAGAGTGAGACTAAAACATTTGTATATATCATATGCTCCTCAGTTCATCCTCATCTTCAAATGAGATCTAAGGAATTAGAGGAAAGCAAATGTAAATAAAATTATGTTTCTCGAGTTACAATTGAAAATTCCTTGCAAGCCGATGTCTGAGTTTAATTGTAGCATTTTTATATTGGCTTTTTCCTCCTTTCACATCCTCTTCTCTTTCCATCATTTCTTTTCTTTACTTTCTTCTCTCCTTCACTCCCTCTAACTCTCTCCCCCTCTCTCCATCCCTCCCTTCCTTCCTTTGCTCCTTCCTTCCTTCTCTCCTTCCTGCCTTTGCTCCCTTTCTCCTTCCCTCCATCCTTTCCTTTCCTCCCTCATCGCTCCATTCCTGTTTCCCTCCCTCATTCCCCAACCTCCCTCTTTTCTTCCTTCCTTTCTCACGCCTTTCTTCCCTTCTTCCCATTTCTTTCTCTCTTTCTTTCATTCTTGATACTTTTGAAATAATTTTTGACTTAAAAAGTTATAAAAATAATAGGGGCTCCCACATACTTTGCACTGTACTATTAATAATGTTAACACATCTCATAGCACAGGATACTGACCAAAACTTAAAATATTAACATTGGTACAAAACTTTTAATCAAAATTACAGTTGTTATTCAGAGTTTATTTTTTAATTTTTTAATTTTTTCCATTCATGACTTTGTTTTTTATGTGCCAGAAATCAATTCAAGATACCAACTTGCAATTACTCCTTATGTTTTCTTGGTCTTCTCCAAACTGTCAGCTCCTAAGTCTTTTTTCATTTTCCATGACCTTGACCCTACTTGAAGAGTCTTGTCAGTTATTGGTGATAGCTCAGGATAACAGTCCTGAGTTTTGGTTTGTCTGATATTGATTAACAGTAACATTAATGTCTTTATTCCTGGGGTTATGTGCATTTTGGGAAGGAACCACAGAAGTGATGTTTTTCCTTTTCAAATTGTCAGTGCAGCATACTGCTGGGTATGATGGGTAGGATGCTTTGTGATGTCACGATGTCTTATTGCTAATGATGCAACCTTGATCTTTTAGTAAAGCAGTATCTGCTGCATTTGTCCAATGTGGGCCATTACTATCTTTTCTTTGTGATTAATAATAAAAATATTTGTTACTATACTTTAGACTATGCTGATATCCAGTTATTCTCAAACCTTTGCCCCTAAATTTGTTTTTATTCGTTGAAATGGTGGAGGGAACACAATCCTGAAGTCTACATTTCTTTCTGACACCAACTGCAAGTTTTGGAGTCTCTAAGAGCACCCTCTATTTGATAACTTGCTAGAAGAATCTGCAGAACTTACAGCAAGCTGTTATACTCACAGTTACAGTTTATTAAAACTAAAAGATGCAGATTGAAATTAATTGAGGAAAAAGTGCACAGGGCAGAGGCCCGGAAAGTTTCAAACACATGGCTTCTAACTATTCTACTGTTAGGGGATGTTGGCAGCTTTGTTTTCTACACTGAGGTGTGACAATGCACATTAAGCAGTGCCAACCAGGAAGGTTATCTGAGCCTTGGTATCAGAATCACAATTATGGCTCAATCACATAACCCTTTTTGGCCACTGACATAACTGACCTTAGTCTCCATTCTCCCTGGAGGTCATGCTCTGACATTGCAAATGCAAATTATCCACTCTTCCCACTTGAAATCACATTGTCAGACTACCCAGCGTGGGTCAGGGTCCCCAGGCAAGCAAAACCCTCCCATTAGATATAACATGGCAAAAACTCATAGATTATCTCCCAAAAGCAGAAGGCAAATGCCAGACCTTTTGGGGGGTAAAGTTAAATTCTTTACTGTATATCCATTAATTAATCCACGGATCTTACTGTAATATTTACTTAATGGTGATTATCTAGGTCCCTTTTCTGGTTTACATATATGAATTGGAATACTTCTTTCTGTGAGGAAAAACTAACCCTCTGCTCCACTTAATTATTTCTTTGATTATATATAAATAGGGGTTCAACAATACTTATCTTTCACAAGGATTATAATTTCTTGTCATCATTTATTTTTGCTCAGATAGACCCAGTGTTGGCACCTGCACACTTTGACATGCTCCCACCCTCTTGGGAGCATGTCTTTACTTTCTGACACCACATAATTTTCCATGCTGATCTGGTATTTTTTACAACCATCCCTGTATCTAACCACATCTCCATAGATACATGGCTTCCTTTACTGGAGAACAGCATTTAGAACCAACATTTGAGTGTTAGTTGCACTACTTGCAACTAAGGTATATTTGTTTCTACCATTGTGGAAGACAGGAGATGTAAATGTAAATGTTTATTACGCAACATATAAACATCCTTGTCTTTATTTTTTCATTTATTTATATGTTATGTATATTTATAAATATGTATATTTGTGTATATATACATGAATAAACATATACTGTATATACACACCCTCACATTCATACCTTTGATTTAATAGTACCTAACATGTTTATTGTAGTCTTCCTCTTTTACTATTTGGGACATTTTTTTCTTATTTTTATTTTTTGAGACAGAATCTCCCTCTGTTGCCCAGACTAGCTTCGGCTTAGCTCATACCAACCTTAGACTCCAGAGTTCAAGCGATTCTCCTGCCTCAGTCTCCCAAATAGCTAAGACTACACACTCCTGAAGTTCAACCAATCCACCTCCACATCCCAGAATGCTGTGATTATGGTTCTGAGTCACTGCACCTGGCCTATTTGTAATTTCTTTATCTGACAGTGAGAAACAAGGCTCTCATTATTTATAGTATATTCACCTAAAAGTTTGATCCTATTATAGACAAGAAGCAGTTTCAGAATTGCTAACTGAATTGCTATGTGAAACAAATTTACCAACTGGAATGCAGTGCCAATGTACAGATGTTTTTGTTTTTAGTCTTACAGTTCCAGTCAAAATGCTTTTTTCTAAAGATATTTAGGTTACATATTTTCGTGGCTTCCTGCTTCAGATTCATGTTTTACATTGTAATATACTTGGAATCATTTTTTCTTTTCTTAATTCTACCTTTGTTCTTCATATACTCTAGTTGAATTAGTTTACTTACTTTTTTTTGTTATATGAAATATTACTATGATTTTAAAAGTCAGAGTTACACTAAAAAGGATATTCAGAAAATGTTATTCCCACCCCATCCCTAGTGCCTATTCTCATTCTTTTCTTCTATCTTTTTTATATCTACCTTGTATAGTTAAACAATATTATTTTCTCTTGGTTTTATTATTTACTCACTAAAAGAAAGACTATTTTTGTCTTTCTTTTGCACAAGACCAGATAAATCTTTCTTACATAAGAAGAAACATGCTATAAATACAGGATAGTGCTTTGTTTTTCAAACTGACCAGAAGCTCATACATCCTGAAAATTACTCTGTATCAGTTCATGGAGATTTTTCTCATTTATTTTTATTGTTACATAATCCTTCATTGTATGAATGTACCATAGTTTATTGTTTGCAATTAGGAAATGTCGAAAACAGTCCTGCTCCCACACAGAAGAGTGGTTAACTAAACTGTGATATAATTAATCTTCTGTATGTGAATATTTTTATTCTTTTAAGTATATCTTCAATGTAGATCCCTGAAAGTGGAGTTTCTAAGGTTGAAAGGTAAGTTTTGTTAGGTGCTGTCACATTTTTCCCAGAAGGATTTTACTAGTTTGCCACAGTCTCATCAACAAAATATGTCACCATCCTTTTTAATCTTTTCCTATACCATAATAGGTAAGAAATGTTATTTCAACATTGTGTTACTTTTCCTTTCTCTAGTTACATGTTTGCATGTGTTTTCATGTATTTGAGGGTCATTTCTATATCTTTCCTATACAGTATATTATACAGATTTTATTGAAGAAAACCTACCTTTATTTAAATCCTTTAAAATGTAAATAAGCATATCAACTTGCAAATTGTGAAGATTTTAAAATTTATTCTTTGTCTCTTTTTTTCTGTCTCTTTCTTTTTCTTTCTTTCTTCCTATTATCTGTGGTGAATTAAAGGAGTCAAATTCTTAAAATCCCATAAGTTCAAATACATTGTTGTAAGCCAACAGGCCCCCAAAACACCTGAGTCTGTCTCAGCCTGTCTCAGCCTTGGTTCCCACACATCTCTAACCCCCCACCTTTGGGTTAATTCTGAGAACAGGTTTCTGACAAGGAAGTTCTCCGAGTTCCCTTGACTTCCTACTCATGGTTAAAACAATGGTAAAAACTCACTCAAGCAGAATTTCCCAGGTTTTTGAGTTTCCCAAGTTACTGAGCTTTCCAAGCTGTTCCCATGCCAATCACCAATACAGTAGTCCTCTGAGCCTACTACCTGACTGTAACCCCACCCCACCCCACCCCCCAGCTAACTGCCATGTTTTGCATCTGTTTTTGCTTGGCTTGCCACATAGCAATGAAAAAGCGTATAAAAGGCTGCCTGCATTTCTCTTCAGGGCTATTTGCCCTTTGGTGCAGTGACCCACCTGTGCAGGTGTAAATAAATCACCACCTGATTTGAGCCTGAAAAGGAGTTTGTATTTTTCTTGTGGTTGGCCACAGTTACAACATTTGGAGGCCCCAGCAAGATTTGCCACCCCCTGGAATCCCACCTATTTCCACCGCTGCCCGACAGCTTTAGGAGAAGGCCTGGGAGAGACTGTTTCTCTGTCCTGGGGCCCTTGGATGTATGGAGTCTGGGCATAAGTCCCCAAACCTTCCAAATTGGTGATTAATCAGTGACACCCAGGTGAGTTTGTAACATCTGTCTGTTCTCTAGAGATTTGGGGGAAGAACCATCAGCCCTGTTCTTTTGCTGGCTCGATACTTCTGTCTGAGGACTGCAGTTGTCTGGTGTTTGGGGAATGAGGGAAGTTCAGATGTGACATTAACTTCCCCTCCGGGGCCCACACAGGATGCTATAGCGGGTCACTGGTCTGGACCAACAGGGTTTGCAAGTCTGGTCTTTTCTGTCACTAGTCTGTTTTTTTCTGTCTCTGCTGTTTAGGACTCACAGGGAGTGGGTCTTCAATTTGTTTAACTGGTGTGTATGAGTTGTTTGTCAAAAGTGTTGCAGTTCAAGCAGTCCAGTGAGATGCAAATAATCATAAAACATTGAAACCTGGGCTCGTGAGAGGCTTTCAAGAAAGTCCAGCCTGAAATTCCTTATAAAAAGTTCCAGCAAAGCCAATTTTAAAGAAAAGAGCCTAGACAGCTAATAATTATTCTTACTGCACTGTATGCAAATAATCAAACCCAGTATATCAAAAGTATAGTTTGTTTTTGCAACCAAGTTAGTTCTACTATACTTTGTCTTTAATGAAGAGAGAAATTAGAGAGAAAAATGGTTCAAAGAGAAAAGAAGCTGTGGCCCATCTGTATTAAGTCCCAGCCTTGTCTGTAATGTCAACTCATAAAATGAAACATAACTGTTTTACTAAACTAATCTGTTAAATGGGACTAAAAGACTGGTCAAAGAGTATAGAATTATGGTCTTTTGTAACCAAGATCTGGAGAGAAAGGAAGAAAAAGAGAGAAAGGAACAGAAAAGAATACAGCTCTAGTAATGGCACTCTGACAAATGAGCAACGTTCAGGGGCAGAGGGAAACCAGAGGAGTGAAAAACAAGTGCTTCCAATGTGGTCAGACTGGCCACTTTAGAGAAGACTGCCCCCAGCAGTACCACCGGCTGGGCAAGTCACCTGGTCCCTGTCCAGAATGCAAGGGTGACCACTGGAGGGTGGCCTGTCCCCAGAGGTGAAGGCCTCCTGGGACAGTGACCTCATCAGAGCCCAAACTGGACTGAGAGTGCCCGGGGCAAATTCTCATGGCTCCAGCTTGTGTCATCACCCCTCAAGAGCCCCAGGTTTGCCTTATAGTGGAACATCAGGAGAGGAAATTTCTTTTGGACACTGGAGCAACCTTTTCTGTACTTCTCTCTAATCCTGGTCTTTTATCTCCCTAATCCATAAACTATACAGGGTGTGTCTGGACAGCCAGTTACCAAATTTTTCTCCCAGCCTCTAAGCTGCAATTAGGATGACTTGCTGTTCTCTCATGCCTCCCTAAACATCCCTAAAAGTCCTGCTCCCCGTTTGGAGCTAAACTAAAACAGGAACTTTTCCCTCCTGGAGATCTAGTCATGATCAAAACTCTTCCCTCTAATTCACCTTCCCTGGCTCCAACTTGGGAAATCCCCTTTCCTGTTATCTTGTCTTCTTCTACTGTGAAAGTTATAGGAGTTGATTCCTGCATACATCATTCACGAGTAAAGTCCTGGAATCCTCCATCTTCTACAGAGGCAGGCAATGAAGACAGCCAACCACAGACCACCTACACTTGTGAGCCAAAAGAAAGTTTGAAGTTATTATTTAGGAAACAGCAAGAAAAATCCTAATATGGTTTTCTGTTAGCATCATTGAATAAGTGCTTCTGACCTGA
>CAUYON010080039.1:0-31706 GCA_963573935.1 Arctocebus calabarensis
AAAATTACTAAATGTAGAATATAAATGTTTTCATATAGTGATTAAAAGGCCATGAAGGCTATGTTAAATAGTTCAATGAAAATATTTCAGAATGTATATAAAGTCAGCACATTGTGCCTCATGATTGCACCAATGTACACAATTATAATTTAATAAAAATTCAAAATGCCAAAAAAAAGAAATATTTCTCTCTCCCATGTAAATTTAATTCCACACACTTCACTCTTTAAAAAAAAAAAAAAAGTGACTTAATTACCTATCAGGAACTGCAATATTTAGTTGACCAAGCATTTTGAAATCATAGTTACACCCAAATTTGAAAAGAGAAGCAGTCTTTGGACTTAGCAAGACTGTTTTTAGAGCATTTGGAGTTTCAAGTCTTTAGTATCTATGACACTTCTCCATGACGGTGATTTTACCTTTTCTTGTATTCCCTCATTCATACATCCACTCCAACGTTGTTGGGTACTGACCATATACCAAATACTGTTCTACTTGTAGAATACAAGGTGGAAAAACATAATTTCTTCCCTTAAGCAAATTATATTTTTAGGGAGGATACTATCCTTAGCATAAGTTTGATTATAATTGTCATAAATAATACCATTGTTACCCAAAATAAGATGGGACAATAAGAAAATTTGACAAATCATTTGCATTGCTCATTCATTAGTTTCAAAGACACTTTTGCAAAGTAATGTCTCAGAAATATTTGATCAGCTGAGGCCAGGTATGGTAGCACATGCCTATAATCCTAGCACTTTGGGACTGAAGCAAGTGGAAGGCTTGAGGTCAGGAGTACAAGACCAGCCTAAGCAATATAGTGAGACCTCGGTCTCTATAAAAAGAAGAAGGAAGAGGAGGAGGAGGAGAATAATCAGACAAGCTTGGTGGCATATACCCTGTAGTCTCAGCTACTAGGAAAGCTGAGGCAGAAAGAGCACTTTGGCCCAGGACTTTGACGTCGCAGTGAAATATGATCACACCACTGCCCTCATGCCTGGGCAACAAAGCAAGACCTTATCTCCAAAAAAAAAAAAAAAGAAAGAAATACATGGGAGAGGAATATTTCTCAATGCATTACTTTGAAGGATATCACTAATTTGTACTATTCTAATCTGTAAAATATTTTAGACATTATTTTAGTCATAGCATGCTTTGTCTCTTATAGTGCTAGCACATGGCTCTACATAGCAGAGTCTTTTAGAAATGTCTAAGTACCTAACTGCTGTTGGTTGTTTTCTTGTATTAATTATGTCTGCCAGAATGGTTTCAAACTATATACAAAAATATTACCAATAATAGAGTTAAAATATTCTCATAATGAAAAACATCAAGGCATCACTTGCAAGTATTTAAATAATTATATGTCAATACGATAGTATTAGGTCCGTGGAGATATTTTATCCAAACTCTTGTTTTCTTTTTTGACAGAGACATTCTGAAACCTTTTTTGTCCATATTTAACTACTAACCAAAACTAAGTTTTACCTTAAGAGTAATATCTTACATAGAAAAAATGGAACAATTCCAATTTTTTCTATAAAGAAGGAGTTGTGGTCAGAGCTTGCTTTTTTTAGTAAGACTAGCTGAAGTTTCTGAATCAGAACTATCTCAACAAGCTCAGTCTGCTTTCTTTGGGTTTCAATTTCATTCTTATGTCCCCAATCCCAAGTCTTCCACACTTACCTTGAAAAGTCAGATTTCTCAGGGCTCAGGTGCAGAGACGGATCACATGTCTGACTTCCAAATAGGATTCTTTTCTAAGAGCAGGGCTGCCCTGGCACTTCCATGATCTGCGTGCATTTGCAAAGGCCCTGGAAGGCTCACCAAGTAAAAGGAAGCTAACATGTTCTAAGTTCCTCAAAGTGTGAACGGACCACAAAACCTCAAAACCATTTCAAACACACGAGCCTTGAAAAAGTAAACTGTTAAAGATGAACAGCCCTAGTTGGAAACTTACAGGAAGGTCAACTATCAAGAAACATTTATGAAGCTATTGTGACTACTGAGTGCAGTTTTAAAAACTCGATTCAAATGAAATTTTATAGGGACTAGGGGAAATGAGACAGTAATAATGTAAAAAAGAGAAGATAGATTCTGTATTATGTTTATGGAAAATGAATATATATGTATATATATATTCCTTACTGAAAGGGATAGATATGTATGTATCTGTGTGTGTGTATATATATATTTTTTCATATTCACAGCAAAGAGAAAATTTCCAGACTTGTTGTTTTCTTTCTTTCCTTCCTTCTTTCTTTCTCTTTCTTTTTCTCTTTTGAGACAGTCTCACCTGGTCACCCTTGGTAGAATGTCATGATGTAGCTCACAGCAACCTCAGACTCCTAGACGCAAGTGGATCCTCTTGCCTCAGCCTCCTGAGTAGCTGGGACTACAGGTACCTACCATACCACACTGCTAGTTTTTCTATTTTCAGTAGACATGGGGTCTTGCTCTTGCTCAGGCTGGTCTCCAACTCCTGAGCTCAGGCAATCCACCAGCCTCGGCCTCCCACAGTGCTAGGATTATAGGTGTGAGCCACCACTCAGCCCCTCCAGACTTGCTCTTTACCCTACTAGTCACCTAAGGTTCCTAATCTGATAATTTTTGATGATGAGCTCTGTTATTGATATGTTACCTTGATTAGCATATGACACTATATCATTGTGTTTAATTAGAATTACAAGAGAAGATATTTAAAACCAGACTGTGTTGTAATGGCAGGGGAAGGGAATGAATTTTTCACCACCTTATTTTTATAGACTTTCAATCTCCAAACAAAGCTCTACAGTCATAGAAATACACCGAAAATAGTGAAGGAAAAGTTAAGTTCCTCAAACTGTTCTAACTTGCCTACCATGTTATAACAATCCTATAAGCTAACATTTTATAAATGTCACAATTATCTTGTAAATCACATAATAATATTGCATGGAAATTTGTGAGTCAAAATGCTGATTTATTACATAGCAACATTTAAAACATACTCCCATTTTTAAATTCTATTTTGTCATTTCGTAAGTTCAAAAAGAAATTATCAAGTTCTCCACCTGATACTGGCCTTGTGTTGTCTCTACTTTAAGGGTCCTAAGGAAAATTATAATTTTGGTAATTATGGATGACTTCTGGTCTTCTTTACAAGGGTAGAGCGCTAACACTTAGGGAAACTTTTTGCAGTTCTTTTTCTGTCAGTGTTAACATTTCTTATTCCAAACAATGGAATGCTTCTAATTTTTTTTTTTTTTTCTAAGAGAAGGCCTCTATGCCAGGAAGTCTTTAATTCGAGCGGATGCACACTCTTTCTGTTAGATGAGTAAAAATGCTATGTGCTTCAAAATAACTTATTCTAGGATGATTTCAAGCTTTCGTAATTGTTGAGAAGATTTTTGCAGACAAACCATCCTGCTGAGATTAGCTCTAAAAAAATGAAAAGAAAACAAAATTGAAGGATTTGATGGCTTTAGAAAGCAGTCCAGGCATTGAGAACTTGAAGATATAAAATTCCCAGGAGAGAGGAAGTAAAAGAAAACCAGCTGATTTTAAGGTCTGCTTTTTACTTAAGGTACTGCTTATCTGCAACTGGACCCTGAGAGGTGGGGAAATTGAGTAGAAAAAGGGCAACTAAAATGCTTAGAAGCAGGTGGTGCCCATAGCTCAGTGGGTAGGGCACCGGCCACATATACCGAGGCTGGCAGGTTCGAATCCAGCCTGGGCCAGCTAAAACAACAATGACAACTGCACCACCACCAAAAAAGTAGCTGGGCATTGTGGCAGGTACCTGTAGTCCTAGCTACTTGGGAGGCCAAGGCAAGAGAATCGCTTAAGCCCAAAAGTTTGAGGTTGCTTTGGGCTATAATGCCACAGAACTCTACCCAGGGCAAAAGCCTGAGAATCTGTCAAAAAAAAAAAAAAAAAAAAAAAGCTTAGAAGTGAACAACGTCTGGCTTAAGGGGCTACTCTAGAGTTCAGAAACCACCAAGGAGGCAGTACCCTGGTAATTACCTCAAACTTTCAATGGGGAACCCTGAAGGGTACATCTTAGGAGAAAGCATGATCTAGAAATATTGCATCATCACAAAGTGGAAGGCCAATTTCAAATCAACTAAATGAATTAGGTAATTACATAATCATAGACAGATTAAGGGCTTTACTACCATTGTAACAGCCTCACATACACACCAAGCAAAAGTAAAAAGTATCATCTCTAGAGGATGATAATCTTATCCAGAACACCAAATTGGCTCTCAAACATTTTATGCACAATGTCCAAATTTCAATAAGTAATAATAGACCTGTGAAAAGATAAGATTAAACAAAAACCATGAAAATAAGCAAAATAGAAACAAACACAGAAGGAGAGACAGAATTGATGGGCGTAAAGTAACTGTGATTAATGGTTTGAAGAAAGTAGACGAAATATGGAGAATTTATGCTAGAATCCGTTTTTTAAAAATCAAATAAAACAATAGAACAAAATAAAAATCAAATAAAAATTCTGAAACAGAAAAATAAAACTAAAAAATTAAATACTCAGCCAATAAGTACTAATTAATCAGACACAGAACATCAGAGAATGGGAACGCAATTCAGTAGAAAATAGCAAATTGAAAAACAGAGACATAAAGAAAGTTCATAAACGTTATATAAACTTACACAAAAGACACAAGTAAAAGCTTTAATTCCCCTACCATATGTGCTCCAGAATGAAAAGAAGAGTAAGAATTTGGAAGAAAATATACTATAAAAGGTAATAAATTTTAAAAATCCATAATTAAAAATGACAGATTCAAGAAGCCCTGTGAATTCCAAACAAGATAGAAACAAAGAAAAACTCTAAGTATATCATATCAAAATTGCTGAAAATCAAAAATAAAGAAAAAATCTTAATGTCAACTTGAAGAAGGAAAATAAACATTTAAATGAGCAAAACAAGAGTAAAAACAGATGTCTCAACAACATCTGTGGAACCCCAAGGAAACAGAATAACATCTTCAAAATTACAAACGAATGTAACTGGAAAGTCAGTGTTCTTTATGCAATGAAAATATTCATTGTCCTGATGACAAAAGAGTTACATTTTTAGACAAATCACCACTGTGATCATTTGTAACCTGCAGGAACTAAGGGAAATATTAAAAGAAGTTGTTCCTAAAGTACAAAGGTGATCTTAGAAGATAGCTACTTGCAGAAACACAGGATAGAAAGAGGAATAGAAAGAATGAATGTGTGGATAAACCTAGTAATAATGTCTAACAGAATTTAAAATATGGGTAGAGTCCACATTCGTGACAAAGGATGAAGCACCTAAGCCCAAGAGCTGGAGGTTGCTGTGAGCTGTAACGCCACAACACTCTACAGAGAGCAACGAAGTGAGACTCTGTCTCTAAAAAAAGAAAGAAGGTATAAGTATTGAAGAGAAAGAAACAAAACAACAGTGTCTATGTTTGCAAAGAACATGATTTTTTTACATATGAAATTCAGACTCCACAGATGATCTTACAGAATAAATTTGTTAACTATTGCAAAGCCAGGGGTAACATATTAATTCATAAAAATCAATTGTATGTTGCACTTGCAAAAAAGGAAGTAAAGAATACAATTTTTAAAATAATCCCATTTAAATTAACATCAGAAAAAGATATATTAGATGCCTAGGAATAAAACAAGGCTTCAATGTAGAATAATATAAAATAATGAGAGAGAATAATAAAGATGTCAGACAATGAGAAAGTATACATTGCTTTCAGATAAAAGATTTAATATGGTTAAGATATCAGTTCTTCCCAAATCTACTCACATTCCATGTATTTCTAATCAAAATCCCAACAAGAGTTTTTGAGGAAATTGGTAAGTGAATTCAAAAATTTAAATAATAACATAAAGTGCTCTAAATGTCCAAGACAATAGAAGAAAATGAAAATTTTTTTATTAAATCATAAACACAGAGATCATGTATAAATTAATGCATTTATGGGGTACAATGGGCTGACTTCATATAGAATTAGGAACGCTTACGTCACACTGGCTAATATATACTTTATCTCGTTTACTTAATTATCATGTTAAGACATACTCTATACTAATAGATCTGACATGTACCCCTACATTATCCACCATAGGTGTGATCCCACCATTCACCCTCCCTCGATCTGACCTCGTCCCCCATAACCCCCCCTTCCTCCTTCATCTTGGGCCATAGTTGTGATCTATTCTTCATATGAAAGTGTGGGTGATTGCAAATTGGTTTCATAATCGTACTGAGTACATTGGATAATTTTTCTTCATTCTTAAGATACTTTACTAAGTAGGATATGTTCCGGCTCCATCCATGTAAATGTAAAAGAGGTAAAGTCTCCATCTTTTCTAATGCTGCATACTATTCCATGGTGTACATAAACCACAATTTTTTAATCCATTCATGGGTCAATGGGCACTTGGGCTGCTTCCATGACTTGGCAATTATGAATTGGACTGCAATAAACATTCTGGTGCAAATATTTGTTGTAAAGTGATTTTTGGTCTTCTGGATACGTGCCTAGTAGAGGAATTGAAGGATCATATTGGTTAAGGGGATACTACAAGCCGATTTAAAGCAACTAATGTCAAAAAAGACAAAGAAAAGAAGACTCTTCATAACAGAAGGATGCAGCATTCCTCACCCACAACAAAAATAAATGAAATAATGCTACATGCAAAAACATAGATGAATTACACAAATATAACAATGAGAAAAAGAACAGGCATGGCGACTCACACTTGTAATCCTAGCACTCTGGAAGCCTGAGACAGGAGGATGTCTGGAGCCAGGAGTTGGAGGTTGCTGTGAGCTCTGATGATGTCACCGTTCTCTACTCAGGAAGGTAGAGCGAGACTCTGTCTCAAAGGAAAAGAAAAAAAACAAAGAAACTGAACACAAAAGGATTCACTGTGGGATAACACTTCCACGAAGTTTAAGCACGGGCAAAACTGATCCATGGGGTGGCGCCTGTGGCTCAAGGAGTAGGGCGTTGGCCCCATGTACCTCAGGTGGTGGGTTCAAACCTGGCCCTGGCCAAAAACTGCAAAAAAAGAAAAAAAAAAACTGATCCATGATGCTGCAAGGCAGGCTCTGGTTTCCCACTGGAGACAAGTGAAAGGAGTGGGGAGCAGTGAGGAGAAGATGGGGGGACTTCTGGACTACCTTTTGACCTGGGTGGTGATTGCTAAAATGTGTTCAGTTTGTGATAATTCATCTGTTTTCATCTTTATGATTTGTGCATTTTCCTCTCTAAACAGTGTACTATGAAAAGTTCATTTTAAAAAAATGATTTACTGAAAATTTAGTACTACAAGGATTTAACACTAATTATTTTCACAGTTGTATTATTTCCAGATAATGGTTCGGCCATCATTCTCTTTTCTCTCTTGGGGCTGCAGACTGAACGTCCCCCTTTTCTGAATTAACTTGCATGCTACATCTCATTTTCCCAAGAATGATGCTAAAACATCATCTTCTTCGTTTTTGAAATATCTTTGGCCAGTGTTTTATCCCCACTGAAATAAATGCCAGAACAATTAGCTCCAAATCCGTATTTAGAGCTCATTTGGAACAAATTTGCATGTGCCATTTGTGAGTTTCCAGCTCTCACCTATTAAATCAATATGCAAAGTAAACTCCGGTTGAACTCTGCTGCAGATCTTCAGAATCATCTTACACAAAACCAATGTTGGGGCTCTATACAAAAATGAGGCTGGTGATGATAACTACCAAATATTGGAAGAGCAAGGGCGGGATCTGTGAAGCATAGAAGCTTGGTGTTTAAAGCTGCTCCCTGATACTGGAAACGCCCTTCCTAGCGTTCATCCCGTATCTACTTGCGTATCTTCTGGCAACAAAGGCATTTAAAGTTGTTCCTTATTTTCAAACTGAAATCTCTTCCTATAACAGCTACCCACATCTCTAATTCCCCCCTTAAGGAAAAAGCTTAATCCCTTTTCTACATGACACCCTGCAGGTACTGAGTGATATTTATCTTTTCTGATCTCAGTCTTCTCTTCTCCATGTCTAGAACTGTGATCTTTCTAAACAAATCTCATGTACTTTGCTGTCGATTCTTCCATCCTCTTAACCACTCTGCTTATAACCTGCTTCAGTTTGAGTTTCTCTGACCTGTGAAATGCTATCTCTCTCTCTCTCTCTCACTCTCTCTCTCAGAACTACCTTCAAGTACATCTTCCACAATCTTGTGTTTTGGGACTCAAGAGAAGGCCCTTGCATTGACCTTTACTAAATTTTACTTTGTTCCTGGCTTCTTTAGAACCTTACATTTTCATTCAAGGTGTGAAAAATATCCAACACAATAGGCCCAAGGTCCAAGTCCTCAGCAGACACCTGAAACCTTCTGGCTGGAGAGTGGTCCATTAATGAATGCTTTTGTCTGGAGCTTGTCTCCAAAAATCATACAGCCTGTGTTTCCATAAGGTCAACATGGCCAGGAACAATTTTGCCAAACACACAAATGCCTAGCTGAAAATCACATAACCTATAACTAATAAATACTGTCCATCTTCACTCTAACAACTTGTTAATATACACTTAATTCTCAAGCCATGTGAACTAGGATGTGGACTGAGCACTCACAGAAGTGTGAAGAGTTTGGGGAGTTCATCTGCATTCAAGTTTCTCCCCTTGGTCTAGTAAACTTAGTGTCTTTACAACAGCAGTTCTCAACCTGTGGGTCGCAACCCCCTTGTAACAATGAAAATACATCGCGGCATTAGGAAGGTTGAGAACTACTGCTTTAGAAAGACAATCTAGACTTGCTAGCCTTACATTGTTAATAAAGTCAGAGAAGGAATTGGCTATACATCTATTATATGTTTTTTAAAAATTTTGTTGTTTTACGATTAGTGTGACATTTGTTTAAAGCAGTATTTTCTCTTTAAAGTAGTCAATGAATTTCAAACCCCACACACAGGCAGGGTACAGTGGCTCACACCTCTAATCCTATCACACTAGGAGGCCGAGGTGGGTAGATTGCCTGAGCTTACAGGTTCGAGACCAGCCTGAGCAAGAGCAAGACCTTGTCTCTAAAGAATAGCTGGGTGTTGTGGCAGGTACCTGTAGTCCCAGCTACCTGGGAGGCTGAGACAAGAGAATCGCTTGAGCCCAAGAGTTTGAGGTTGCTATGAACTATGATGCCACAGCACTCTACCCAGGGTGACAAAAGAAAACATACCAAAAAAAAAAAAAAACCCACACACAGTGACCTAAAACCCAGGCCATCAAACATCCTCACCAGTGAGAAGGCACAAGCATTCAGACACTATATTCAGTCATTAAACCCTTTGTCACCTGTAAAGAAATGTAGCTACAAGGAGTGGTAATAGTGACAAAGGTGATGACAGTGATGACGATGATGATGATGCCCTGATACACAAACTGAGGCTAAACCCTAAGGTCCATACCCAGAATGCTGCTGCAGTTGGAATAATTTATGTCACTCGTCTGGCTTCTCAGAGTAAAAGACACTGGATTTATATTCACGTCAGGATATTATAAGGTATTTTAGGGCAGTTGTTGCTAGGGTGACACATGCACTGCATGGGGGACATGAATGCACCTCAAATCCACACTTCCTCTCAGCAAAGGACTAAATTTGAGGCCTATGTAATCTCAGGAAACAAAGTTGCACAGTGCCATTTTTAAAACAGAACTCATTTTTCTAGAAGCAGAGCAGCAGGCCCTGCTCTGTGGGAGACTATACTTCTACAAATAGAAAAGATATTTAATGGTATTTTGTCTTAGGCAGGAAGTCTTAGGATATGGGGGCAGAATCCCAATTTTTAACACATTTATTCATCAACAGGTTTCAAACATACACACGGACATTTCAAGTTGATCTAGTCACTGTTTGAATCACCAGGCCAGGTCCCCATCATCAGCTTCCGGCATCTCAACCCTGTTTACTGAAATAGTCTTGACCTTGACTTCTTGCCTCACCTCCAATTCTGCACTCACCCAGGTCTTGGCTTTAGCCTTGTCTCCTTTCCTGACCCTGTGTTTGCCCCTTGGACCTGAAGGTAGGTTTAGCTCCTTCAGTTCCAGGCAATCTCCCTACCTGGCCAAGCCCTCGCCTGCAACTCATCGCCAATGATAGTCTCCTGTTTACCTAACACGACCCTTCAACTGAGAGGTCTAGAGAGTTCCCCTGAGAATGGTCAGTTCTCGCCAGGGGAAGTTAAGAAGCAGGTATAGTGGGGCTTCATTTTAGTTAGAAAAGAGTTTTATTCTCATTTTTTAAAAACTTCTATAGGTTTCTTGTTTATGTAATGCCTTTGTCTCAATCCTTTATTTTGGTCTCTGCATCTCCAGAGTATATTTCTTCCAAGGATGAATAGATTGATTCATTCAAAAATGCTAATCATGGCTTGGCACCCATAGCACAGTGGTTATGGCGCCAGCCACATACACTGAGGCTGGCAGGTTTGAACCTGGTCCGGGCCAGCTTAACAACAATGACAACTGCAACAAAAAATAACCAGGTGTTGTGGTGGGTGCCTATAGTCCCACTTACTTGGGAGACTGAGGCAAGAGAATCGCTTGAGCCCAGGAGTTTGAAGTTGCTGTGAGCTGTGACACCACAGCACTCTACCAAGGGCAACATAGTGAGACTCTGTCTCAAAAAAATAATAATAAATAAATAAATAAGCTAATCATGCACCAGTCATTGGACTTAGCATCAGAGGTCCAGAAGCTGCCTGTCAGTCCAATTCTACCTCTGCTGGGGAACTTGTCATCTCTTACTACACTTCCTTCTCAAAAACTTTCTCATTCACTACCATTTCCAACTTGCACATCAGAACCTTAATCTATCTATCATAATCACCTCGATTTTTAGTTTCAATATAAGGATTTTGCATACAGTTCAACAGAAAAGGGAGTCTATAACATTAAAAAACTAGCATTTATCCTCAACTCACCACAATACCAGCAAACACATTGTATATGCCTACATATACGAGAAAATGTTTCCTTGGTGGATGGATGGATGAATAGATGCTTAGTTTGTACCAGGCAAGTAGTAAGATTGCATAAGTTTTGTATATTATCCCCACAGTAATTTTGTAGGCAAGAAATCATTACTCTTATTTTATAGATGGGGAAGCAAACTAGAAATATTGTGGTAATTTCCCCAAGACTCTTGGTATTGGTATTATGTTAAATTTGCATCAATAATATTTATGATCCTATTGTTAGCATTTGTGGAATACTTATGCCTTTAATAAGTATCTCTTCACCTTATCTTATAAAGTCCTAAGGCCACACTATCAGACGGTGCTGTTGTTAGATCCACTGGGTGCGTTCTTTCATGTCACACTCCCACGTCGCATATGTGAGTGACAATCGAATGAGTGATATTGAGACAATCTTTTCACTCACACCCCTCTCCATGCCAACCCAGAAGGTAGAATACGCAAAGAGAGCTTCAACCTTCCTGGAAACAGTATTGCCCATGTGAACTAAAATAAAATCCCAAGCTCTCTGCTCACTGAATAGACCCCTCTGGGTCAAGGCGACCCCAGAAACCCCAAAACTTGAGCTTCCAGCCACGATGCAGTGGGAGAGAGAAAGCACAATTACATGCATATGGTTTCCCATCAAATATTCGTGACTCCTCCTGTAGCTTGTTGAATATGTATACTTGACCACCCAACTCAACATAAGATCCAAATCCTGTTCCCTTTTGGCTCTTCTTTGAACCAGGTACGCCTGGCTCCTGGCTGTGGCTGTGCTTCCTAACCTGTTGAAATGGCCACCCAACAGGCCTCTCCCCTTTCTGAGAAACAAGGTTCTCCTTTTTCCAATGTATACCCCTCCATAACTTTTCTTAGTTAACACCTAAAGCAAAATCTGTTTGCAGTTGCTCATCTAGTTCCCCATCTACCATTAGAGAGAGTCATCTAGCATTAGTGAAAGAGGTCAGGATAGAATCTCAAGGGTTTGACACACTGTGATACTATTAAAATACAATAGAACCTCTGTAAGTTAACCATCCAAAGGGGCCAACATATAGAGGTGGTGAACATAAGGAACTGGGTCTACCATACCATAGATATGTGTCTTCTCTTACATATCATCTTGGACAACGAAATAGTTAACTGGTAGTATGTTCCTATGAAAGGAGAACTCAACTATGAGTCAGGTTCATCCAATTTCATCATTGCTGATTTAAATGTACTATCACCAATATCAATATATTTATCAATTGTTTTCAGATATCAAATACTCCTCAGTCTCTAATTTCCTTCTGTTCATCTGCAGTAAGTAAAGTATGCGTCAAATACCATGAACCAAAAATCAACACAAGGATAAAATTTCCTGTGTCACATTTATGACAAATATTGCTATTTCCTACCCAGGAATTTCTCCACTTCCTTTCAAAGAAGATGTCATTTGTGTTTGATTGTCAAAGTGCCCAGCTCTGGTGAACACATTCTTACCCCATAAATTTTCAGCCAAGCTTAGTGATGCACATTCTCTTTGCTGGTGGGTTGGTCTAAAAATGGGAAAATGACTCAGCCACGGCCACTGGAATTTCCTGAGGAGGATTTTATTTTCTCTGAGGAAAAAGAAAAAAAGATAGGAAAGAGACCTCTCCTTTCTTCCTACAAACTCAGTTGAAGAAGAATTCGCTTCCATGGCCATAACCACACAAGGGTAATTCTACGAAAAAGCAGCCAACATTCTGAGGATGGTACATCAGATCCTTGAAGATCTGGGTCTTTGGTATCAGTTCAGGCACTGCCCCAAAGCCCCTGTCCCACCACATCTGTCTCCATGATTCTTCCTTTGTGAGATAAGTCAATGCCTGTAACATTTAAGTCACATTTAGTTTTATGTTCTGTTTCTTAAAGTGAAAACACACACACACAATAATCAATACATACTAGTTGCAGCTGAAGAAAAGAAGTCTGCATCCTGAAGAGGCAGTTTGAGTTAGCTGTGCTGCCAGCAGCCAGAGTGGGTTCCATGCATTGCCAGCCAATCAAAAAACTTGGGTGAGTTACTAAGCCAAAATTTCTTCATGAGAAAAACCAGGATAGGTAATCTGGTTTCATAGGTAATCATGCCAAATTACAGTGAAAAGGAAATGGACTTAACACAGTAACACACACCTGATATATAACTAGTGTCAGATAACTGATAAGTGCTAGTTTTCTTAATTTCCCATGGATGATGAAGGATGAATAATGTTCTCATCCCATTTAATTCAGTTTACACAGTATGACAAAGCCTGCAGGAGAGGCAGATACATCCTCTCTGTGTGTCTCCAGGAGTTCCTCTGAGGAGCTTTCTTCATGAATACCCTCTGTGATTTTTCATTGATGCCATTTTCTGTTTCAACCTTTCCTGTCCTGATTCATGAAAAGTGTCCTCCGAGTTACCACCATCAGGATAATTCTACTAGAAAACTAAAACAAATCAGCCGGCAGATAAAGTTGGGACTGGTGACATTTCCCTGTTTTTTGTCTTTCTTTCAGCATTTCTTTCCAGAAAATTCAGGATTTCAGGAACTTGCGTAGGAAACACTGCACTAAGATCATAGATTCATTCTAGTAATATCCTCTGGACACCTTTAAGCCTGTCCGACACCCAGCATAAGTAAGCACAAGATATGCACGGACTTGGCCGCACAGGTCCTGCAACTTTGCAAACCAAACTTCTCCTCCCCATTCCTCTCTAGTTGCAGTCTGACTTTAGGCACGGTATCCCTCATGAAATCTGCTCCTATCTCGTTTTCTCATCTAAACTGAGGCAGGTCTCTCTCACCTTTCCTCCTGTATGACAGGGACCCGCTTCCAACTCTCTCTGCAAGTGCTCTAAGCTTTCCCTTTGTTATTCCTAAATAAAATCCCTGGTACCCTGAAATCTCTCTTTGTTACGCTGAAAAAAAGAAGAAGAAAAATGAGGCAGTTTGTATTTTCTACCTGGTAGAGCTAATGAGAGACTTCATAAATTATTCAAAAAGAAAATTCCTTGTCACAACAAAAACACCAGTGACTTAATGCCATTCCTTGAGATAAGACGACAACATATATACATGGATTCCTTCTTCCCCAGATGTTGTAAATGAATGATGCCCACATGCACCTTTTGGTAAAGACATCCTCCCTACTGAGTTTATGTTTACCAGTCTTAGCCTCATGACTTTAAGTCTTGACAAACAGGTCCCCTAATGAAACTAAAATCAAGAATATTTTCTGTCCAAATCCTGATCTTGCACTCCCATTGAGCCTCTGCTATGGTTTCTGGCAATAATAAGTACTACTTTCTAACAACATATTTTGTTTGGGACAAATTGTAAGGGCTAGGGGTTGGTTACTGTGACAAACTTTAAAAATATAAGGCATTGAATGACTTGACCTTGAACTAATAGCTAACTTTGAAGGAACTATATTCTTACAAGTGAAAGACTATAGAAGAAACACCAAGACTCCCAACTAACAGGACATGGAGTAGATTGATAACTGGGTAAGACAGATTTGGAACTTTGTTTTCTCAGAGCCAAGTGGATTGCATTTTAAACCTTTGGTCTTGGGAGTGTTTGGATTTTAACTTGCAAGGGAATTTAATCTTTGAACTAAATTTTCTCCCTTGGGATATCATAATGGAAGACTTATCTTCCAAATTGGGGCATCTCTTCTGAATCAGCATTTAAATGTTTTCTGCAAAAGGCTTTACTGGATATAAGATGGGATGGAAAATGATATGGCAAATAGTAATTTTAGCTTTGGGAACAGAGTGGCTATGGGGTTAAATTTATTTCTCTCTTTTTTTTTTCCTGATCCTTTTCAGAGCTTTGTGGGAGAAAGATATGGTGAAATCTTAGGAAGATTCTCAGAAGAATGGTGGTTGATAATAGAGGAGGAGCCTCTTACCGGTTATGCTAATAGACTCCTAATCTTCCCTCCTAGAAGGTAAACAGGCTTGTTTAGCACAAGGTTAGCAGCTACACCTGCTGAGTTAAGAGAAGCAGCAGTTGGGGAATGTTAGAGGGTTTTCAGTAGAGGAAGCTTCCCTTCTTTCTCTTGCCTACCTTGCAATCCTCCCTGCAGAGGTGAGAACAATTACCTTGATGATGAACAACAGCTGTTGGTCTACATTTCCGTATCAGGAGGAGCTCATTTGTCAAAAGCCCTAGACATGGAAGATACGGTCTCCTTATCACTCTTCTTCTACCCAAGACCTTTGGAAATTAGTAACAGCAAAGTTTCCTTCCTTCATGTCCAGTGGGCATGAAGGTGGCAAGCCCACATGGCTCTCATACTGAAAACACAGTATTTAAAATCAGCTTATATTAATGGTAATCTTGATTCTCTCTCCCTTGATCCTTTATTTTGTATCTGCAGCCATGTGGGCATCAGACAAAGAAATGGGAGTTATTAGCCTCTCTCTCCAACTACAACAGCCTGTGCACTGTTAGCCCGTTTCTGTTTTCTCTTCTCTTATGCCATCTTTCATCTCATTTCAGTGTCCATGTTTTCTTGTTTGTTCTTGAGAATACACAGCAGATGCTCATGAAATTGTTGTTTTTTATTGGGAAGCATACCTAGAAAAGGGTATTCCTAGGATTCTTGGGGTCAGAAGCCTGTGGGTGTCTTTTCCATGTTTTCCTGTTATTTGAGTTGTTGCCTCTTAACTCTGGGCAAATGGCAATACTCTGAGTAGGAGCTGAGCTAAAGTTACAGAGGAGGAAAAGAGGAAGCTGAAGAGAGAAGAAGAAGGTGGAGGAGTTAAGGGAGGGAAAGTGGAAATCCTCACTGTCTCAGAAAAGAGGTCCACAAAAGAAGGTGGGAGTTTCCCGGTCTTTTTGTTGGAATCTAACAAGACAACTTCGCCCTGTCTGGCTCTGTAGTTCAGTTTCAAAATCATAATAAGTGTTGAGCAACAGTGATGGCTCAAGACAGGACCACACATGCTGTACAAATACATAATTCCTCATAATGTTGACAAATCATTGAACAATATTTGAGGTTCTTTCAAAAGCAATTTTTAAAATAAGACTCAAGAAAGGATACAGTCCATATAAGGGGTGTGATTTTCAGGTCACAGCAGAGGACACCAGAAATGTTCTGTCTTTGTTCTATCCAAGAGATTTTCTGACTTCAAGTTCCCATTCCGACAGGTTAATGAGGAAAAGTCAGCACAGTTCCTTCTGGAGATCCTTTCTCTGCCCTACGCTGTGCCTCACTTCCAAAGCCTTAAATGCTGCCAACGCCCAGCAGAGCAAGAGGAAGCAGGTGTCAAATCCTTAATTACTTGGACCCTCCCAGGTGGCTATCATAGGACATATTGGCACTCCAGCCTGACTGTGAACACAAGGAACTTCTGTGAGTCACACACAGGGATAACCTGCCCAGAATTCCTGGACAGCCTTTCTCTTGTATCTGGCTGCCTCTGTTTCCTAACACCAGGAAAGCATAGGACCCCTCTTCTCTCACAACCTGTAAACCCCTCTCTCCCCACTCCCCCCAGCCTGGACAGGCCTTGAGTCTAGGGGATCCTTCTCCACATTGCCATCAAGCACTCCTCTATACACAGGTAACCCCCGAGGACAGGAGGAGGCACAGACAAAAACCTGATCTACTTTTCTATCCTGTGACAAACGGCCATGCTTGCTTCAATGTGAGGAAGGAAAAGAGGAACCTACCAGTAGAACAAAAAAGATAATATTAAATATCAACCATCTACCCACCATCCCAACCACAAAAGTCCTCCTTCTCTTATCTCTGTCCACCCCTCTGTCCATTACGTTTGTTTTTAATCATGCATGGCATCAGTTGCTAGGTTCCACAGTGGTTAATTTGCTGTATGAAGGATTAAATTAAATGGAAAGTTTTAAAAATAATAATTGTGTTTTTTCAAACAAGAATAGAGGTTTATTTTGTACACTGGAAAATTCAGAAAACTACAGTGAAAAACTAATAACCCACAATCCTACCAGCCAGAAATAAGCATAGATGCGTTTGGGCAGTTGTCAAGAATTTTTAAATAGTAGTTTAGCTGAGCTGCAAATTCAGACATTTTCCTTTAGCTATAAGAAATATCGCAGCCAATATTTCTATTGAATTAGGTATCATGTGTTTCAAAACTTGAAAATTTGGCATATAATTTGGAGCCCAATGTTTTTTGAAGCTATTTTTTATGATGGAATATTCCTCTTCCTAATACAAAATTATCTTGTGTAGATTTAAAATTTTTGCCTTAACTATGCTTTGAAGACATGGATGTACTGTTTTCCTTGATTTTGTTCACAGTTCCCTCATATCTGAATTTTACTTTCAACTGATTTCTGATTCTTTCATTTTAATATGTTGTCTTCGTTGGACTCTTTGTTTTTATTAGGTGATATTACTCATGACAGAAAGTGTTACAGTTTCTGTTTGGTCTCCCTGCTTCCTTACCCTGAGAAAGGAACATGATAAACTGAAAGTAACATCATACTTCCTGAAGAGTCACTGTGAACATTCCCATTAAAATCAGAACAAGAAAAAGAGCGTCAATATTGCTACTCCTTTTGTAAAGTCTGACCCGTGCTGGAAGACACGAGGTGGACCTACTCAAATACTGGTGAAGTCTTTGACAATAAACGTCCTGATCACGTTCCCTAATAAAAACAAATTGAACTGGTATAGGAGATGTTCACTGGTAACAATACTGTTACCAGCCATGTTAACCTGAATGGCAGTTTCATGCAGGGCCCTGCTGGTCAGACCCTAACAAGGCCGACGAGCCTATGAGCTGACATCTGGAGATTGTTCATTCACTTACAAGGCCTACTTCATAGATAAGTTGGGGACCTGGACTTTTTGGTACCAGTCAAGGATCCAGGGCACTCTACACATACAGAATGGACTAACTATAAATTTAGTTAGAATTTTATAGTTAAAATAAAAATGCTCTGAAGATATACCACTTTATATTGTGTAACTTTGTAACCTATGAGGGGTAATCTGTTTAACTTGATGAGTAATAACATTGCTGATGTTTACTTTTCGGTGAGACTGAAAGTAACAAAGAGGAGACAGAATAAAACAAAGAGGAGGTTCTACGAGGAAATACCCTTGCCATTCTCCGGAATGCCTGGCTTTTCTGTAAATAAAAGTGAAATTGTTGATCTCTCATCTGCTTCTCTGTCAACTGGCTTGGAGGACAGGTGAGCGGCCTCCTTGGTCTGGAGGACCAAGATCAAGATCAACCCATCTCGTCAGAAGCAGGCATTATCTTTACTCAAATTTTAGTAATCAGACTGTCTTCACTTTTAAAATCTAGACAAATTATGCTCTTATACCTACTAACTCTAATAACTGGTTTAGTATGATTAGTTTAAGGTGAGTATATTTAAAAGAGTTTAATAAATGTAGTGATAGACAGATTGCTCTCATTGAGTGAAAGATCTGACGGAAGCTGTTACGCACAATTTCATGCACCTTCTCCTCTTTTGACCGCAGAATCAGTCCAGCCTCCCACTTGATATGAAACACTGGTTCTCTTCGTCCTTCCTAAATCTGCCTGTTGTGTCTGAAGTTGCTCCATAGTTCACACCACAACTTTCCTACTAAGCAGACCTGATCATTTACTATATTCCAAGTGATCTATGAACTTTTTTTATCTCAATGACTTTACCCAAACTTCCAAAAAGCACGCCCCCTTCCCTGTCTGACCAGAAGACTTCTATTATTCCTGATGACTTAGTTCAAATGTCTCATTTTTTATGACTTCACCTTCCTTTTGAGTAAAAAAGAATTGTTTCTTCCAGTGTACTCCTATAGTAATCCCCACATTGTATATTCTGCTGATATGTTTTCTGCTGTCTTTAACAGGAACAAATTATACTTCCCGCAAAGCACTGTTTATATTTTAATCCTGAGACCTAACACAGATGCCTTAAACAATTGTCCCTCTAGTCATTTACTCAAAAAATGTTGACTATTTACTCCAGGGTTTTTCAACCTTTTTTATCTCTTGGCATACTTGAACTTACAGTTAAATTTCCTTGGCACACTTCAATTATGTTGATTAAAAAAACAAACAAAAAAAAAGAGTCCTAACTAATAGTGAATATGAGAAAAATATTAACCAAAAAAGAAATAAAGGACAATCATTAAATATGAAAATGAAAAAAAAAGAGTAAGCAAAATAACATACTGACTATGCTTTGAACTTCCTTTGAAAATAATTTAATTATTGATCTTTAAAAATGTTCACAGCACACCTAAGATCCTCTCAGGGCACACTAGCGTGCCACAGTGCACTAGTTGAAAATCACTGACTTACTCTATACTTAGTCACTGTTCTAGGCTTTCACAATACAATAATGAAAGAAAAAAGGCCTTGACTCTGCGATCGTGGAACTTTCTCAATCAATAATAGTTGAGTTGAATTGCAATTTTTGAAAATATTCTATTTCAGATTTTATCATTATAAAAATTACCTGATTAACTTTACAAGGAATTTAGAGTCTAATGAACTTATTTCTTTTCTGACTAATGTGAGAAATCGTTCCCTTGTCATGCTATTTAACTGCTAAGTTTCTTTCCTGGATGGGAAAAATAATAATTTTTTTTTCTTTATCAGAACATACTTCCTATAGAGTGATGAACTTCTTTCAGAGATTATAAAATTCATATGGCAAATATAGAAGAGTTGAAACTACCCTGTGTTCAGCAGGTTCAGCAACCTTAGCACAAAGTAAGTGTTCACTAAATATCTGCAGAGTTAGTGGGTGAGAGACTATAGTCAGAGCAATTCTTCTATTACAAGACAGACAATGAAAAAGTGAAAATGATAACTACAACCTGATGGCCTGAAATGTATGTGATTTTTATATACAGCATATGTTTTATTTATATGTGCATATATGTATGATTCCATACACTTTTTTCTCAGATATTCAAATTCCAGGTTTATAGCAAGGTAAAAAGGATCCTAATTGACTATTTGAAAAGATTCCAACTGCAGCAAAGAAATGAATCTATGCCCTTAGTTATATTTAACTGCAAATTAGTTTCCAAACATTGAGAGAGAGAAAACATCGAATGCATTTGAAATAGAATGTCAAAGGTGAAAAAACACAGCAAGAAGTTTAAATGCTGATGCCTTACAAAGGAAACATGTCAAAAGAAGTCATTTAAAAGTACAGAGGCTGTGTCCTTGGAAATGAAGCAGATGAGATGCTATACTTGGCCCTGTTCAGGTTTTGCATATCCGTTCATCTTGCTATGTATCATTAGCCTGTCAAACGCAAGTGATTCTCAAAAATGGTGTGAAAAACAGTCTTGCTATTTTGTTTTGACTTTTGACAGATCTAACACTTTTCCTTCTTGCAGTTTTAAAGTAGACATTTTAAAAGGTTAAAACATCATGACTATTTTAAGAGTCCTTGTATTTCTAAACTATTTTCATTCCTGGGAAATTTGGGACAAAATAAACACACACACACAAACATACAAAACTATGTATTTTTTACAAATATAGAAAACTGGTTTGGGGGGGGTTTTTTGTAGAGACAGAGTCTCACTCTATTGCCCTCAGTAGAGTGCTGTGGAGTCACAGCTCACAGCAACCTCCAGCTCGTGGGCATAGGCGATTCTCTTGTCTCAGCCTCCCAAGTAGCTGGGACCACAGGCGCCCGCCACAGTGCCTGGCTAATTTTTAATGCAGTTCGGCCGGGGCCAGGTTTGAACCTGTAGCCCCCGGTATATGGGGCCGGTGCCCTACTCGCTAAGCCACAGGCGCCACCTAGAAAACTGTATTTTTATAGTTTTAAAGTTTCTTTAATGGTTAATGTAGTTATAGGATTCCGCCTGTGGCTCAGTGAGTAAGGCGCCGGCCCCATATACTGAAGGTGGCGGGTTCAAACCCGGCCTCGGCCAAACTGCAAAACAGAAAAATAGCCAGGTGTTGTGGCGGGCGCCTGTAGTCCCAGCTACTCGGGAGGCTGAGGCAAGAGAATTGCCTAAGCTCGGGCGTTGGAGGTTGCTGTGAGCTGTGATGCCACGGCACTCTACTGAGGGTGATAAAGTGAGACTTTGCCTCCACAAAAAAATTTCAAACATACAGTAGTGTCACAATCTCTGTCTGCCCCACCCTATTTTTCTTCCCCAGAGCTCAACAACGTTACCAGTTTCTTTTTTCTTATTCAAGAAGTATACCTTTCTATTTCTTTAACTCCCCCCTCCTTCTCCCTCCCTCCCTTCCTTTCCCTACCTGGAGCACAGAAGCATACTACACACACTGTCTCGCACCTTACTCTTTCACTTAATAACCCACCTTGACGATTGCTCAACATCAGGACACTCAGTTCTGCCTTCTTTTCCTACTGTTGCATTCTCTTCCACTGTGTGGCTGTGCAGTAGACTATTGGTAAACATCTGTGCTTCCAGCCTTAGGCTTTTACAAACTATTATTAAAATTCTTCAATAGATAACCTTGTTATTCAGTAATTCGCATGTATATGGTTGCACCTGTGAGATACATTCCTCCAAATGGAAGACGAGGGTTTTTTGAAAAATATTGCCATCTAAATACATTTCATTCCTGTTTGTCTCACTTATGCATCAGAGGGCTGTTTACCCCACTGCCTTGTAAACAATGTGTGCTAGTTACCAAACTCTTTGGTTTCCACCAATAACATAGGAGGAAAAAGCCTTCTTCAGAGAAGTGTTACTTTGTATTTCTTTACCTGGAATGATGCTGAACATTTTTAATGAGTTTAAAAACCTTTCCTGTTTACTTACCCATGAACTACCAGTTCAGTTTTTATGCCTCTCTTGTATTGAATGATTGGCTTTTTTTTTCTTATCTGTTTATTGTATATTAAGGAAACTTGCCCTTTATTTTTTAAAATAAGCTACAAATAATTTTCTCAGCTTGCTCTTTGACTACCGACTGTGTATGTTTTTGCCATGGGGAAACTTTGATGATTTAGGTACTATATTTATGAATCTCTTATTTTATAG
Organism: Arctocebus calabarensis; assembly: GCA_963573935.1. NCBI lineage: Eukaryota > Metazoa > Chordata > Mammalia > Primates > Lorisidae > Arctocebus > Arctocebus calabarensis. The sequence goes on from CAUYON010080039.1 coordinate 22,012, forward strand.
AATCTGGGTGTATACCCTAACTGAAAAGATAATTTCTACTTCTCACAGAATATCTTCTAGAACTTAAATGTTTAATTTTAAATATTTGATACATCTATATCTTGGTTTAAAATAAAGGCATTTAGTCCAATAATATTCTTTACAGAAGGCTAACCCTTTATCTTTACATTATTTTGAATAATTTACCTTTTCCTTACTGATTTGTTATCCTACATTTATCGTATGTCAATGTTTTTTACATATGTTTGGGGGTTTTCAGGATTTTTATTGTGTTTTATTTATCTATCCATCCATGTCATTGCCAGACCATTTTTAGTTAATCAATTTGTTGTTACAGCTAACAACAGATTATAGCTTTAATAGTGTTTGGTAGGGATAATTTTCCCTTCACTACTCTCTTTCTTCTGATACACCTCTTGTATTTTGTTTTTATTCTCTATCTCTTTTTTTTTCTTTTGGTAAGGAAGAAGTGAATAGTGAGATGACAGCTAGACAGGAGGAAGTGGAATTTCTGTGAGCATCTGTGGCAGAGGTGCCACCCCTATATGGCTGCCTCGCCCCTCACTACACTGGAGGGCTAAGAAAAAAAAAATATATATATACACACACACATACATATATGTATGAAAGGTGTACATATATGTTTTTGTGTGTGTATATATATAAAATATACCTTTCTACTTTTGGATGAAGACATTGTTGGTGGCCTTGTTTAATCTAATGCAACTGTGTAATTTGTTTTAATTCACACCAACTGGGTGTGTCAAGCAGCATTGTACCCTTAAGAGGAAGTGGTCTGAGGGAGCCTGAGCTCAGTGAGGTCCTGAGGGCACCAGCAAGGTGCTGACCTAATGGTGAGCACTCCCAGTGTTTCTATGCTCTGGGCACAGCTTTACCCTCTTCCCACATCCCATCTGCAACCTTGTGGGGGTCTTCTCAGAACCCCTGGCTAACGCCAAATATATTAAGCACTGTGCTGTGTGCTGACCCCCAGGGACCATTGAAGAGGTACTCTCCTCTCAAAGATATCCCCAAAAGACAGCAAAGCTGGAAAAGCCTCAGAATGCTCACACCTCCAAGCAGTAAATCTTCCTGAGCCCTTTCCTTGGGAGGATAAGTGGCTAGACTGTTATGCTTCTGCATTGGTGCTGATGACATCACTAGACAATCAAAGATTTGGGTTCAACAAGATTTGAAGAGGTTTCCATGGGTACCATTCAGAATGGTTTCAGAGTGTGGGTATATTTGCGTCCTTGAGGAGAGTCCTCAGATAAGCTAGTGGGTGAGACCTGCTCTGGGAATGTCAGGCCTCTTCTTCTCCAACTCTGCTGTTGACCATGATGGGCTGATGAAGACGTGACCAGTGGAGGCATAGAGGAGATTCCGTGTGAGTTCACAACGTGGACTCCTCTTGACACACCTGACCTAGCTTCAGGTCAGCCAGTAGCAGAAACTACACACTAATTTCCAGATACAGCCCCAAAACCCGGGAGGACTCCTATGCCTGGTGGCAGATCAAGTTAATTGGCTCCCTTTTGTTAGATAATGGGCAGAATTGTATCACTCACACATCAATTCCTATTATTCTTCACACTCTGCTGCCTGCAATTCTTCCAGCAATACTATCTGTGGACTTAACAAATTTATTATTCATCATAAGGGTGCACGAATTCTAACCAAGAATCAAATTTTAGACAGAAGAAGTAAATGCAACAGGCTGATGCTTATGAGATTCACTGATCTCACTATGCAATCTATCATCCAAAAGTTGACTTTGTAGAGGAGAGAATGACATAGGAAGTGTCAGGTGCTGCACCAAGTAAGGAAAAAACAATGGTGAGTTTCAGATACTGACCAACAGATGTAAGCTAAACCCTGAACCAGCGACCAATATGTGATGCTGTTCTCTCTTCTCTGGAATATAGAAGAGTCTGAAAATCTAGGGATAGCAGTTGAAGAGACTCTTTTTAGTATGAAAAATAACGATGAAATCATAAAAATTTGTCTTCCCATCACAACTTTGAGTTGTGTTGATTCAGTGGTTTTGGTCATCATGAGACAAATTCTTCCATCGGACAATAGAAATAACACTTCCACCAAACAGAATTTAAGAATGCTGCTGGCCATTTGGTTTTTCTACAACATTTGAAAAGGAGACAAAATAGGTAGTTACTTCAGCTTTTTGGCTGTCACGATCGTTCCCAAATATGAAGGGGAAGTACTTTTGTTGCCACATAATGGGAACCACGATGAATGGCCTCCAACACAGAGATCCTAGTCTGAGACATCTCCTAATACTGTCATCTTTACTGATTAGAATTAGTGGAGGAATCCAGGAATTACATACAGACAAAGACCACTAAGAACTTAAACCAGCAGGAATGAAGGTTTGATTTACCAGAAAATGTAAAGAACAGAGAGGAAATAGAAAAGGAAGCAGATAAGGAAAGTTAGCGTGCAGACGACTTGCCTTATGACAACTACATGCAGAAAGAAGACTCGGATGGCCACTCATGCTCTTCCTTGCTTTTCTATGAAGATGTGTTATGTGCTCAGTAGCTACAGCAGGGTTTCTTCTAGCCCAGTCCCTTGGTGTGCTCAGGCTTCCCTTCTCATGGTACTTCCAGTATCAGTTCCCCTTCTCTTATAAATATTCTGTAAACTCCATGATACTGTGCACAGCAGACTGAATGTGTCCCTGCCAAAATTTTTGTAACCAAATCTAACCCCATTGTGACAATATTAGAAGTTGGGGCCTTTGGGAGGTGACTTGGCCCAAAGGTGGAGTGGGATTAGTGTTTTCAGGAAAGAGACCCAGGAGAGCTCCCTCACCCCTTCCACCAAGTTAGTACACAGCGGGAAGGCAGCAGGCTATGCACCTGGGAAGCAGAGCCTCCCCAGACACTGAGTCTACAAGCACCTTGATCTTGGCCTTTGCAGCCTCCAGGACTGTGAGAAATAAATTTCTGTTGTTTATAAGTCACCGAGTCTATGGTTCTGTTTTAGCAACCAAAACAGAATAAGACACCATATAATCCTATTCTGTTTACACCAATTCAATTGGATTATGTTGTCTGCAATTAAACTGATTTTTAAAATACAAAAAATTTTGTTTCATTTATTTTTGCTCCAGAAAATGGTGTCTTGGCTTTCATTATATCTTCTAAAGGGATGCTATTTGTACTTAGAAAGATAACTTGTCTCTATACATTGAATTTGAAACCAGCCAATTTATGGATTTTTTCATATTGTTTGCAATAAGTTTTCAGTGGATCCTTGAAATGTACTATCATACCATCCATACTTAATAAATGTTACTTTTTCCTTTCCAATTTTTATATGTCTATCTCTTAACCAGATAACAAAGAACCAAAGACTGGGTGGCTTAAACAATGGAAATTTATTTCCTCACAATTCTAGAGGTTAGAATGTTAAGTTGCTGGCTGGTGGTTTCTTCTTCTAAGCCTCTCTTTCCTTGGCTTGAGGATGGCCATCTTCTTATAGCTTCACCTGGTCTTTCTTCTGTGCCTCTCTGAATTCTAATCTCTTTTTCATAAAAGGGTACAAGTAATATTGTATTTAGACCCATCATAATGACCTCGTTTTAACTTAATTGCCCCTTTAATAAACCTGTCTCCAAATACAGTCACCTTCTAAGGAACTGGGGATTAGGAGTTCAAAGCATAAGTTTTGAGAGAACACACGTTAGCTCATAACAATATAATCTCTTATCCTTGTTCTGCTTCTATGAATAGAATTGTGAGAGAACAGCATGAAAAGTAAACACTTACACTTAGTTATTTTCAAAGAAATAACCAATGAAGCTTGCAGAGGTAAGCAGCTGCACATGCAAGCATGTAGCAAGGAAGTGCTTGCCCTGAACAAAAACCTCAGGGGTCTTTTATTGAACCAGGAAAAATCCATGCCTGCAAGTATGGAACATGAAAAGTTAAATATAGATAAAAAGAAACAAGGAAGTTTTGCAATATCAGTGAATTGAGGAAACAATAGAAAGAAAGATAAGAAATTATCATAACATTATAAAGTAAAAGAGAAACAGTACAATGCCTTGGGGGTGAACTTTAACTTCCCTATTGCATGTTGCTAATCTCCATCTTAACCCTTAAGCAATTTCAACCTGTCAAACTTTTCCAGCACTTGACCCATAGATTAATCTCTAAACTGCTGAGCACTCCTAACCCCTGGCAGTGTCTTTAGAATATACTTATTTGACAAACTAATAGTAGTGATTATTAACACTATGTACTGTCCCTGATTTTAAAGGAAGAATTGCATTGTTTCCCTGTTAAGCATGTTTCAGGATTTGGAATTAAGTATATTTTATCATATTAAGAAAGCATCCACCTGATCCAGAAATCTTACTCCTGGGTTTATATCTAAAGGAATTGAAATCAAGATCTTGGAAGATGTCTGTACTCCCCTGTTCATTACAGTAGTAATCACAATAGCTGAGAGACAGAGACGATCTAAACAGTCAATAAATAAAGATTATGTGGCATATATGTACATAAAATGGAATATTATTAACACTAAAAAAAAAAGAAAAAAAAGGAAAACTTGCCCCTTCTGAAAATGCGGATGAACCTAAAAGACATAGGTAAAGTCAATTAAGCCAGACACAGAAAAACAAATACCTCATGAAAAACACTTACAGTCACACATTGCATAATGATGTTTTAGTCATTTAGAGATCACATATATGAAGGTAATCCCATTAGATTAAAACATCATATTTGTACTGTACCTTTTCTATGTTTAGATATATAAATATTTACTATTTTGTTACAATATAGTGTTCAGTTCAGTAACGTGCTATACATATTGGTAGCCTGGGAACAAAAGGCTGAGCCATTCAGCCCTGGCATGTAGGAGGCTGTTCCATCTAGGTTGATGTAAGCATTCTCCACCATGTTCACACAATGACAAAATCACTTATGCCGTTTCTCAAAACATATCCCTGTCATTAAACAGCACATGACTGTATATGCTGAATCTAAAATAGTTAAAGTCACAGAACCAGAGAGTAGAATGGTAGTTGTCAGGAGCTAGAGGTAACAGGAAACAGGGAGGTATTAGTCAAAAGATAGTTTCAATTATACAATATTAATAAATTCTAGTGATAAAATGTATAGCATCGTGACTATATAGTTAATAATATTGTGTTATATACTTAAACATTGCTAAGAGGGTGTATCTTAAGTGTTCTTACAACACATAGAATAATAATAATAAAGAGAGAGGGCAGGAGGAACCTTTGAAGGAGAAGGATATGTTTATAATAAAGATCATGCTGCTATAGTCATGGGTGGATGTTTACCTTCAAACTCATTGAGTTGCCTACATTGAATAGTTTGTAGGTCAAAAATAAATGAACAACGCTGCTGATGACAAAAGGAAAAGAAAAAGAAAGAAATAGAAAGAGAAGATCCACCTACTCTTACTTAATTAAAAATTATTTTTCAGGAAGCAATATAAAAATTGTGTCAGTTATTTTTATATATTTTTATAGTATGAATGAAAATGGTCACTTTTAAATTTTTTTTACTTTCAAAAGCCACATGCATTTATAAAAATAGTCCAAACCATTTTATTAGTTTTAGCAATTAGTGTTGTTCATATGATAAAATCTGATGACAGATTTCCTAATATTGAATTTTTCTTTTTGCATTCTTAGAAACAAATCCTATTTGGTCATTGTTTTTAATACAATATACCACTGGATTCTATTTGTTAAATATTTCGCTGGTACTTTGGGATCAATATTCCCAGATAAGACTCATCTTTTATGTAAGCGATTATTGCTAGGTGTGGGTATTAATTACTCTCACTTGTTCAAAAGAAGTTGGAAACTTACCTTTTATTTTCAGTTTGAAGCACTAGAATTAACCTTCTCTTTAAAGCTTTGGTATGAAAGTGTCTTAGCATGTTTGTTTTGTATTGTTGTTTTTGTTTGTTTGTATGGTAAGTAGGTAGTTTTTTGACAAATTTCTCTATTCCTTCTAAGACAACTGATCTATTCAGATTGCTTTTATCTATTTAAGAATTAACTTTGGTAAATTATATTTTCCTTGGAAATTATTCATTTTATCTAACTTATTAACAAAGCAATTAGTTTTTTATAATCCTTTTGATTTCCTCTGATTCTGTAGGTATTTTCTTATTTCTCATTTTTGTTTTTTGTGCTTTCCATTTTCTTGATCGGGTAGCTAATGATTCATTTCTTTTCAACAAAATAGTACTAAGAATTTTTAATTAATTCTATCATTTTACTGTTCTAAGATGCACATATATTATATTTTAAAATTATATCTCCATGAATACCAATCTAACTTCTTCAGTTACATGACTAATTTATTCACTTTCATTATTTACTAGTTGAATGCTTAAGGCTATAAATGTTCTTCTATGCACTGCTTAAGTTATAACCTTTAAGTTTTAATAAGTAATATATTATTGTTTGTAGATTTTTCTGCCATCTTGCATTAATTTCTCCTATTATATGAGTTAGTTGACAAATTTTTTTATTTTCAAGTGGTAAGAATATTTTTTACTATCTGATTCTTTATTGAGTTTGAGGCATTTTAATCAGACAGTGTTATTTATTTACAGAGACTGCCAAAAAATGTATACACATTTTAAGAAAGGAAAAAATTGTATTAAAATTGTAATATTTGATATTACAATAAAAGAGATGAATACAAATCACACTTGACTTCTGCAATTAGAAGAGATAATCAAAGTGGTTACCATCGGTGTCTAGACACTTCTGATTACAGCCAACTACTGTTTCAGCAGCACTGACCCAAGTGTCCACTTGCACCACTCCGCTGGCTTTTCAGTTTCTTCCTGAGCATGGCCAGTGCCACAGGTTTTCTGCTGTCCACCACATTCTTCAGGGTCCCCCATATACAGAAGTCAAGGGGTGTTAAGTCAAGAGAATGTGGCGGAAATTCAACCACACCTCCTCATCCTATTCATTGTGCTGGCAAATTCTCAAGATAAGTTCTCTTGTCTCAGTAACAATCTTGGGGTGAAAACGTTCCATTGTGCTGTTTTAAGAATGCAACCTATGCTTGTTCTACTGACTCCTGTCTCATGTGTGCATTGTTTAGTAGACTTCTGTGGCAAGTGTGTAAATTGCGCCAACACCATAGCAGAAGACACAGGACTTTCTGTGTGCGAGGCCTCCTGATCATCCCTGTGCTCATCACACACAGCAAAGTCCATCTCAAACTCATCATGAATACGTGCAGCTGTGAGGCATGTTGGAGGTTCTGTTGCATATTCATGCCTCTATACTTCCATGCCATTCTCAAATTTCAAATACCAGTTCAAAATGGTCTTGCACTCTCTCAATGACAACTGCATCAGCCATTTTCCTAGACCACCCTGTCTGTCACGTGGTGATGTTGGCATGCATTTGATTAACGCCATCTTTTTAGTGAACCTCATACTACATTTGCTACCTTAATTCTATTCAACTTCAAAAAGTAGTACATAATGTTGGGAGACTATTTACATTTTATTTGTAATTTGTAATGTCTATGAATGTTTCATGAATGCTTGAAAGTATATATTCTATTTGTATATGGAATATATTGTTTAGGCATACTTCATTCTTATTTATTTTTATTTATTTCATGCTTCCTTTGTTTTCTCAACAAAATGTAATTTAATGTAAACCTATTCCTGTTTTACAGATAGTATTTATTGTTAATTTTACTATTATCATGTTATCTGCTATGTTTTGCATTATTTGGGCCTTTTGTCTCGATATCAAACTTATATAATATTAAATTTCCCTATACTTATTAAATTAATTATCCTTGCTACCTTTCAGTTTATATTTCACTAGTAAATCATTTTTCATATTGTACTATCAACTTCATAAATCACTTTGTGTTGAAATGTGCCCTACAGAGTTGAGTTTTGCTTGGCAATCTTATCTAACAATTTCTCTTTTAAAGGGTACATTTAGCCCATTGACACTCTTCAGTATGATAGCTATGCTGGGATTTAGTTCTCCCTTGTGAAATGCTTTCTGCTTTTATAGTTCCATTTTTTAAATCTTAGATTATTGGTCTATTTAGCTTGTATGGGCATATAAGCACCTTCTGATAAATGAGAAGTCTATATTTTTCTTCTTCTAATTATTACTATGTGACTTTATATATAATACCAATAATATTATGAATCCTTACTTTATAATAATATCAGAAATCTTATATTGGCCTGATTTTGATAATTCTCCCCTCTGATTAATGATGAACTGAGAATATGTCCCATTTTTCTACCCTCACCTCTTTCTTCTGTCACAACAGTGTGGTTGCTCATACAAATTTTCATTGTACATTTTGTATTTTTAAATATACATATTCCTGTACTACTTTATTTATTCCTTTAAAATTAGGCCTTGTGACTCTTCATAATGAAAAGATAAGCATATCAAGAAATTTAGACTACCGATAATATTCTCCTATGAATTCTTTTCGTTTTTGTTTTTTTGCTGTAGAGGATCTTTTATTAAAACATTTATAAGTAAAGAAAATGTTTTTTGAAGCATAATTTGTTTATATAATTAAAATACATACCAAACAGAGACTCTTTTTTCAAACTGAAGTGAATTTATCTTGTCATATTTGTTTTGTTTTCTTTACCTTGCTCATCACTTTCTTGTTTTCCTTGAATATACTTGGCTTGATGATCTGTTTTCCATTCATACATTAATTCATGATTCTTCATCTACACTCAGGAGTGTCTTTCTTTCTTTTTTTTGAGACAGAGCCTCAAGCTGTCACCCTGGAGAGAGCGCCCAGGCATCACATCTCACAGCAACCTCCAATTCGTGGGCTCTTGCCAGTCTCTTGCCTCTGCCTCCCAAGTAGCTGGGACTATAGGCACCCGCCACAATGCCCAGCCATATTTTGGTTGTAGCCGTCATTGTTGTTTGGCAGGCCCAGGCTGGATTCGAACCCGCCAGCTCAGGTGTGTGTGGCTGGCACCTTAACTCATTGAGCCACAGGTGCCGAGCCTCTATTTTTTTTAAATATTTTTGTAATTAAACCATAGCTGTGTACATTAGTGTACAATCAAGGGGTACAATGTGCTGGTTTCATATACAATCTGAAATGTTTTCATCAAACTATTTAACGTACCCTCATGGCATTTTCTTAGTTATTGTATGAAGACATTTGTATTCTGCATTTAGTAAGTTTTGCCTGTACCCTTCTAAGATACACCATAGGCCCCATCAATTACCCTCCCTCTATCCAAACTCTCCCGTACCCTCCCTTCCCATATTCTTATGCTATAGTTGGGTTATAACCTTCATATGAAACATTTAAATTAGCTTCAGAGTAGGGCTGAGTACATTGGATACTTTTTCTTCCATTCTTGAGATACTTTGCTAAGAAGAATATGTTCCAGCTCCATCCATGTAAACATGAAAGAAGTAAAGTCTCCATCTGTCTTTAAGGCTGTGTAACATTCCATGGTATACATGTACCACAATTTATTAATCTACTAGTGGGTCGATGGGCACTTAGGTTTCTTCCATGACTTAGCAATTATGAATTGGGCTGCAATGAACATTCTGGTACAGATGTCTTTGTTATAATGGGATTTTTGGTCTTCTGGGTATATACCTAGTAAAGGAATTATAGGATCAAATGGCA